>CM032229.1:5697500-5765000 GCA_019009955.1 Riptortus pedestris
ATTTTCTTCATCTCCTAGGTAGGGTCGATGGACATTTGAAGACAATTTTTGAAAATCACGTCAAAAGCTGATTTCCCTTAAGCTAAATCAGCTAATATTTATAATTAAAAGAATATGTAAGGGGCGCGGGTGGTAGTGGTTCCCGGATTCTTCGCGGTTTCGGTCATTTCTTCTCCAATAGTTAATACACAAGCTCTGCAAGACTTCCTTCGAGAGTGATGACTCTTCCTCTACCTTCTCCTGATGTACCATGTTGTGCATTCTTGGATTGTCTACAATCTTCCATTCTTCCAGCATGTCCCAGCCACCGCAGCCTCCCATCTGATAACACTGATAAGAAAGGTTTGCCATCGAATTATTACTTCCTTGACGACTCCAAACCATTTTCGGAACGCTTGAGACGTTTTCCCAGTCATAGAGGATCCTGTCTAATCGATTTCCTACAAGGCTACGTCATAGTTTTCCAAGAGAGTGCCTTCAATCAGAGAGTTTTCGTCAGTGTCCCTGCAATTATTAATATGATCATTTAGGACCATCTTATAAATCACAAAAAACCTTAATGATAAGGTCTTATATAACACTTTTCACGAGATGCATAGAAAGAGAAATATAAACCCCACTTTAGATACCTTCACATAGGAAGTAAAGTGGCATTAGCGAATTTCCTTTTAAATATTAATGTGTGTAAAAATTACGTTACCCTAAAACTAGGCTGGTTTTTTTATTGTCTGGGAGGGATTTTTATTAGATATTTTATTTCTTACGTACAAAGAAAAGTAGTAATAATACCTAAATTTATGATGCATGGGCAACCATGAGACATTGTCAATATAAAATGAGTTGTGTATAGTTGATTGTATATGTCGGTGATGGTTAGTATAAAGGGGATTCATAAACGTGTGTTAGACATAATTAATGGTGAATATTGCACAATGGCTGCATCTGATATTTAGTTATAATTGATGGCTGTATATTGGTCAAGGTAGTACTGCAATTTGCTATTAACGCCGACCCACGTCATAGCCTGCCTCATATTGCACATCTCAAATTTGTACTCCGTTAATTGGCAATTAGACAATTGTTATTATAATTATAAATTATTTAGTAGTTAGAAATTAGCTATTGACGTTGTATTCGTGATGTAATTTCGAGACGTTTCTTCAAATGTCCAACGTTCCCCTCACATGAGATAACGTGTGTGTGTGTGTGTGTGTGTGTGTGTGTGTGTATGTCCTTAATCGCTCAAAGCCCGATAGATTTTGAGGTCGTGCTCATGACGCAATTTTCGAAATTTGCATTCAAATGTCTATCGATCCTATCTAGGAGATGAAGGAAAATGAGGTCCGTTCAAAACTATATATATATATATATATATATATATATATATATATATATATATATACTAGCCAAGGTACCCAGCTTCGCTCGGGAAATCATTTGAGACGGAAATATTTTATTTTGTTTTTGGCAATGCTTCGACGTGTACAACTGCTCTTCCCGTAAGGGTCCGTTGGGCGACTTAAATTAACTGCTCCATTATACTTAATGGAAAACAGAATTTTAGATTTGAAGAATAAATGAAAATAAGTCTCTAATCATTCCCTCATCACTGTTTGACACACCGTGAAAAATTCAAATCATAATCATGGACAGCATTTATTATTATTAAATATCATCTATAATGTACGTATTTTTCTGTAACCAGATCTTAGTAATATACCCGACGATACCCGGGGAAATCATAGTTGAACTGACTAATCATGGTACTTTTATAATTTTTATGACTAGAATATATCGCTGGAAATATTAAAACCAATGAGAATCACAATATCGCGAATTTTTAAATTTCAGGCTTCCCTTATAACCCCCACTCCCGCTCTAACCCTAAAACATTCTAATATAAACTTATAATCATGGACTCGAATTAATGCTTATCGACATACCGAGTTTTTGTTATGTTCGGTTTCAAATCGTTAGCGCCGTCAATAAAATAGTAGACTTCCGGCTTTAGTTTATAGTGTATATCTCGTTTTTACTTTGTTAAAAGACAAAAATGAATATTACAAAAAGTTACTCTAAAATAACAAAATAAAAAACAAGTTTTTGTTATGTTTTATTATGCCAAAAAAACGAATAGACGAACGAAATACTGCTTATTTTTAATTCACGCCTCCCTTACGCTCAAAACCCCCACGGGACTCCTACCCGTTCCCTAGAAATGTTAGTATGGCTTATTATAATAAAGACGTTTGTGTACTAACACACATACCGAGATCATCATTTAGTTTAGTTCGTGTCGTCTTATTTTGTGTCAAAATAAAAAAGTGGTTCACTTCCGCTATAGGTTTTAGCGTATATCTCGTTTATAATTCGGGTATACGAAACAAAGTGTATATAACAAAAGTTACTCTATAAATAACAAAATTAAACAACTTTTTTTGTTATGTTTATATTTGCAGGCGACTTCTCCCAACCAATAGGAAACGAAATATCACCATTTTTAATTTCAGGCTCCCCTTATAACCCCCAATGACCCCCATTCCTGCTCGTCTCAGAGGATATTAGTATAGCCTAAAGTCTAAGTTGAGGTAGTAGTAATATACATACCAAGTTTCATTAAATTCAGTTCAGCCGTTTATGCGTGGAAAGGTAACAAACAAACAAACAAACTTACACGAAAGAAACAAAATGCAGCTATGGTGTCTATGACATGTGAAACGAAAAGTTTATCGTGAAAATTCGCGAAAAAAAATCCAGTGTACAGAACAGAGGTTACAATTTATATTATAAATGTATATATATAATATCATATATTATATATATCTATATATATATACTATCCATGTATATGCAATGAATGTTACCTGCTCTAGCGGTCGTCCAATTATTGTTATAATTAAAATCGTATTACCAAACTGGATATTTAGTCGTTTTATGTAAAAAAGAAGGATCAAGTTTGTTAACGGCTGAAATCGGGAGGGGTGGGTTCAGAGGGGGAGATTTTCGAAAATTCCACTTATCACCGTTCCTATACGACGGATCGAAAAATTGTATAGAACCAATCTCATTGCTGATTCTATCATCTATAATTATTGTTTTATGCATTTATTCTTTATCTTGAATATTAACCAAGATATTTGCATTTTTGAATTTTAGCAAAACATCTACTCATGTTACATAAACAATACTCTGTTATAAGCACATTATTCGAAGCTTAAATACCAAATATTGCATTCAATATACCTTGACCTCAAAATAGACCTTTTTTATACGAGATACATGCAAATATGTTCTGGTGCCCCCCCCCCGGGTTACTAAAATATAAATTATTCTGATTCATTATAAATTGCAGTTCTTGATATAGTAAGTAGTTTGCAATAAAGTTAATAAGTTATATTCTAATATATTTCTGAATTATTCTTGTTTCTGGTGTGTGGCTGGCAGACTTGTTTGCTTACATTTAAACGCTTCTCGCTTCGGGAGGAGAAAGATTTCTTATTACCGTTTGTTTTATTCACGCGGATATTGTGTTACCAGTTTGTACATAACTCTGTTACTAAACTTCACGAGGGAAATCTGCTTAGTTTTCGCAGCATCTGCGTGGCGGACTTTTTGTTTTATCGTTACCAAATTTGATATTTAAACGCTTCATGTCAACTGAACATAAAGCTTGTTAATTCACTAGAATGATCTGAGAGAGAAAGCAACTATACCGCTAGTCGCACCATCGTACCTATTGGAAATGCAGATTTCGTACTGAAAGAGATTCACAGAAAGGGAACATTGCGGTCCTTGTTTATGTTAACTCATTCTGTAGGAGGCAACGCCTATTGGGTTACACATGCTACCGTTTAACACCAGAATAGTTCTGGGGCCATGAATAGCTGGTCGGGTGTTATCAAAGGCTATTGTAGAGACAGTAATTAATTCTGAAGCATCTTCCACCGTCGGAGAGATGTGCAAATAGACCGTTTAAGATTCTGGATGTTGCGGGAGTTCTCTAGCCATGGAGATGAGCTCTTTTGATGTGATAATCCCGCCCTCACTCCCCTAATCATATTACCGGCGGATCCAACCCTTTCCCCGCCTCTCTCCGTCAAAGCCTTTTCCTGAACGATTTGACATGAAAGAAAGGGAAGGGCTGTAGGGAAATAGGGCTAAAAATACGAATTCGGGTGCGAAACCCTCAGAAACCTTTATTCTTTATTCTCCGTTTTCACAAAGTCTCCAGAGAGAATATATTTCCGTCAGGCGATTAAAATAGAGTATCATTAAGGATTTACAGACGGTCTTTTTTACCCACACACACTCACAAAAACACACACACATATTTAAATTTTAAACTAGCTAAAGATACCCTGGAAATCATTGTAGGCTGAATAATGATGGTATGTTTATAGCAAGGCTTCAAGTTGTAAAATTGCACTTCCCCTCTAGGCATATTGTTTTTTTCCGTAAGGCTCAAGTAAATGTAGGGTACACACAATTATAGTATAGAATACAAATTTTAGGTGTGAATAATAAATGAAAATGAGTTCCTAATCAATCCCTCTCCATTGATCGACACACCGTGAAAAGTTCAAATCATAATAATCTTGGATAGTATTCATTACAATTAAATATTATCTATAATGTACATATGTCCTGTCGAAAATCAATCTGAGCACACGTTGTTTAAGCATAGCTATATACAACTAGAGAACTAGCTACATTTCCCTTATGGGAAATCTGCTAATATGAGAACCATAATTAACAAAGAATCTAAGGGAAGTATTAAAAAACACACACTCTTTTTATATTTATACATTGTGGTTCAAGTCCTTTTAAAGTAGGTCAAAAATCTGGTTGATGAAGAAGAAACCCGAACGAGTGCGTCTGTATTGTTGAAGTAAAGTGGAAAAACTCCTTAGTTTACACAGACCACGTGTTAGGAGTTATAAAAATGTTTATAACCTAAATAAAATTACACAAATATTTAACTAATTAAAAAATATGATATCATTACTATTATAAATTCACATTCTAGAATGCTGCAAAGTAAATAAACGATCCTTTATATTCAATATAACCAAGATCGTTTAAATAAAAAGTAATATTTGCCTATAGCCACAAGATGGATAATTGAAATCGTTCTGTTGAGAATTCTCAATGATAAATTTAACTCAAGAAATCTGAATATATTTTGATTTAATATACTTGCAATCATATATTAGCTCTAGGATTAAAAAAAAAAATAACAAGATATTGCATTCGAAGTGAAATTAAAAAATGGGGTAGAAAAATTCTAATTTCCGTATTCTAGGTATGAGCTATTTTGAAATGAATTAAATTCCTCAAGATATGAGAACTTCATACTTAAGATTTTAGCGTTTCATATATTTCCACAAAACAAATTATGTATATAATTGTATTTCTATGGACCATTCTCAGATGAGACTCAAAATGTCTGTAACGTCTAATCAATTTCGTTATCAAACCAAGGTTCCTTACTCTCATACTCTATCTGAACGGGCAATACCATTTGATCACAATTCTCTGCCTCCGTCTATTGTGGTTGTATTCATGATGAAGCGATTTCGGAAAATTTCTTCAGAAGTCCATCGATCTCACCCAGGAGAAGACAAATGAGGTCCATTCAAAACTATATAACCCTACTAACACTCTAGCTTTCGCATTTTTAGTTTTTTAGTTACCACACTCGATTTTAAAACATTATGTAAAAAAAGTCCGTCACGCAGGGGCTGCGTAAACTAAGCAGATTTCCCACGTGAAGTTTTACAGTAGAGAAATCTGCCCAATAACAGCTGTAGTAGGAAAGTATCTCTAAACCTATTCACGAGGGACGAACAGTCCTGGAAACGGCCACCAGAGGTCTCGGCGGAGAGTCTGGAACATGGTGGGGTTCCGTCGACCACTCACACAATACAAATGCAAATATGCTCGGTGTTAATATTAAAGATACAGAATTAAATGTATAGAACAATATTTATGAGTAAAATTTAATTTGCAACATAAGATTGGTTCTATAGCAATATTTATTGATCCGACGTATGGTAACGGAGATATTTCAGATAATTTTCGAAAATCCCCCCTGCTAAACACCCCCTACCCCACTAGTCACGTTTTCATGCCATTTAACGAACTTGAATCTTCCTTTTTACATAGAAACGTATTATAATTCCGAGTTTGCGAAACGATCAAACAAAAATTGCGAACCGCTAGAGCGTTAACAGACAAATATATAGCATATTAGGATTTATATTTATAATATATATATTATATAATATATTATATATAGTATATTATGTATATGTTTTATGTATCATATATATATATTTCTATAAATATTTATATATTTATATATATATATAGATATATATATATATATATATATATATATATATATATATATATAGGATATATATATATTTACATACAGTATATATATTAATATATATATATATGTATGTATATAAATCTCTATATATATATATATATATATATATATATATATATATATATATATATATATATAATTTTGAACGGACCTCATTTTCGTCATCTCCTGGGTAGAATCGATGGACATCGATATGAGGATTTGGAAAATCCCGTCATGAGTACGACCTCAATAGCTGATTTCCCTTAAGTTAAATTAAATCTGCTAATAAAGATATTTGTTTTTATTTATTTAAATGAGTTCCGCAACGCCGGTGATTTGCTCATAATTCAATTTTGCACAAAAAAGGGAATAGTGAAAAATTCGTACTTTTTTTGTTTTCAGCCTTCAGTGAACCCCCCCCCCCCTATATTCATAGAATTTTGACTATTCAATTACGAGAAAATAATAAGGTGGTGATGGTATAACTAGTGTTTCATGCCGGCAACTGGGAAATATGCTTATTTTGTGTATTCCTGCTTCCAGGCCAAGTTTTGTTTGCTCCACTCTTTGGATACTCCACACATTTTATTAATTATACATAGTAGTTTGTATACAATAATTATAAATATTATGAAGCAGTAAAAATAAATAGAAAAAAAATAAGCAGTCAGGGGACTGTCGGTAGAAGTGAAAACTCCTTTAGCTTTGATCGCTCAATTTTGGCAATAAATTTATTGTGCTTTTGAAAAAGAAATTTTTTTTACGAAGTCTTATTTTAAAATATTTTTAGTTATTTATAAATACTAAGTTACCAGTTATGTTCTAGTTTTACATGAAAAAATGAAATTGACAAAAATAATAGTGATAAAAAAAAAATGCCTTACAAAAAATAAGTTAAGTACACTCAGAAAAATCATTTTCTATCCATACTTACAACAACTCATGCACCATCATCACTGCCAGTCATCATCAAGACAACACCAAATTCTGTAAAAAGTGAATACGATCGGTATATGGCAGCTAAAGTAGGATACAAACAGTTTTGATTCGAATTTATTTAAATATCGGAATTTATTTAAATATTCGAATTTATTTAAACTTCGGATTAAAATATCTATGAAAGTAAAAATGGTAGATATATAGTATCTGTGAACGAAATGATGCTGGGTTTGTCCTATTTAAAATGGTATGCGAACGAAAACTCTAGCTAATTTGGTTCAGGAGTTCCTGTTTTCCACGCAGAGTATCCCTCTAACGTGGGAATTTATTTTCATGTTGTGTGCTCCATCCATTGGATACTACCCACATTTCAGCATTACATTATAATATTTCTTATATAATAAATGTAAACATTATAGAACAATAAATTAATTAAATAAAAACAAAAATAAAGTAAAAAATAAAATAAAATAAAACATATGTAACATTACATTACATATGTGTACAACATCAGTAGGTGTATATCTACTCAAAATGGTGTCCAAATCTTGAATAAATGCATTAATCCCTTGTTGAATTTGAGTAAGAAGTTTCGGTTTGTCCATCGGCCAAGTTCCGGTTTTGTAAGGGTAATGTACTTTGATGAGTTTTGTTCTTGGTCCGTCAATTAATGTACAGTCATATAAGAGGTGGTCATGTATGTTTCTGTTCAGTCTCATCGTTCACATCTTACATGTATTTTTGTTTGTTAGTTTAAATTTGTTACAAGTAACTCTTCGTAGGTCAATGTCCTGATATAAATTGTATTTGTTATTAGAATTGCTAAGTGTTATTTTTTGTCTCTGGTATACAGTTGGTTTGTACTTATGTAATTGTCGTCCTTTAGTAGTGTTTGTCATCTTTCGTCCCCATTTTTTATAAGATTCGTCTATCAAAATAGTTTTAATGGTCTGTTTAGGTCAGTTTAGAGTATGTAATAAGGTATCGTTTCGTCTCTTGAAGCTGTATTTGCAAGTTGGTCTGCTGTGTCATTTCCTAAATTTCCAGAGTGTCGTTAATTTTTTGTTCCTTTATCCATGTTATTGCCACTATTACAATCTTCTGTCTCTACAATCGTCTGTGATATTGTTTCTGATATGTTCAGATCTGTTCGTTATGGTTTTCGTTATTGTAAATGCGGTCTATGTTAATTTGCTGTCCCGTATAGGTTATACTAGTCTCTCTGTTCACTTGACAAATGTCGTACAGTGTTTTGAGTGCCTCATTAATTGCAAAGTTTTCTGCTTGATTGTTTGTACATAGTGGTGATAGTTGTATTGTCCTCACTCTGTATAATAATGCCGTCTTTTTAAAATAATGAACGCACACCCAACGCCATCCTTTGTTTTTACTTCGTCAGTGTATATAAATGATATGTCCACGTTATGTCTAAGTTGTCTAATGGTTCTAATGTAGTCCCTTTGGGTGTAACAGTAAGTATGTCTCACGTCTTTTTCTATTTTCGTGTTGATGTATGAGATTTTTGTAAAGTGTAAAGTCATGTGGGATTTCATTCAATTTCAATAACATATGTTTGTGCCTTCTCATTTGACTCAGCTTTGATGTAAATTGCAAAGTGTCTGCTAATACACACATGAAGCCTCATAAGATAAAGTACGATATCCTTTAGCAATTTTTATCGCAATTAGCCTTTGCTAGGTGCACTCTTCCTAATTTTTTGACATTTCTTTTCACGACCAAGGCATGACCCCATATTTCAATTCCATACGTCAATATGGGAACGATCGCCCCTTTGTATATTGTGGTCAGACCGTCGGATTTAGAACCCCAGGACACTCTAGCAGCCATCGAGAGTCCGTTTATTATTGAAAGCAGTCTTGTTTGTAAGTTAGTAATATGGAAAAGATGTATCCATTTCTCCATTTCAATTTCTGTCAATGTGAAGTCCAAGATATTTTAAGATATAAGATATGTTTTCATGTAATGTCACACCATTTAATTTCAATGTCTAAAGTAGGTGTGTGTCTTTGTCTTGTAAACAGTGTGTATTATGTTTTTTCTATATTAAATTTGAGTTTGTGTGTTTTAGCCCATTCATTGATTAGTACCAAAACAGCGTTAGTAAGTTGGGTGACAGTAGAGGTGAGCAAGCTGAGCCCTGTGGCGTGCCTCTATTTTGAGAAGTGTGTACAGTGGTGTTTTGAAGGGTCATGTATACAACTCGATTATTGAGATAGTCTCTAAGTAATTTGTAAATATTTTGTGGCAGCATTTTTGTTTATGTAATGGTTCGAATATCGAAGGCCACCAGGCGTTGATCGAAGGCTCCTTAAAATCCATCGAAACCCGAGAAAAAATTTTTTTTCCCAAAACAATATGCTTCTTTCCTGTTTAGATTCTGTTCGTAGTAAAATTGAGTATCTCTGTATAGTGCGTCAACGGTACTTGTTTGGGGTGTAAATCCATATTGATTTATGGGTGTAGGGGCAGGGAGGAGTGGCATGTCCTGTTTAGGTGAACAGAAAGCCTTGGAATTAATAATTTTTTCTAGTATTTTACCTCCAACTTGGGAAATAATACTAAATCGGTCGATAAGTAGAATTTCCTAAATCTTTTGGATTTTTTTGGGTACTGGAATTACTTTTGATATTTTCCATTATATCAAGGAAATAGTTTCCGTATATCAATAACATTTTTTATATAATGTTGTTATAAATTTTTGGGAGAAAAAATTTTCCAAATAGTTTTTAAGGAATATATCAACTGTTATTAAGTCCATGACAGCACTGGCTTTGTTTGGATTTAGTTGTTCAATAATACTACTTATTTCAATGTCTGTTAAAGATAGGTCATTTCTATGTATTAGGGGAGTAGATTACTGTCCCGTCTCATTGTAGTCTTTGTATCGTCAGAATCTGTGTTTGGGTCATCTTCAATGAAGAAAGTAGTCATTAATTGTTGTATAGTTTTTCTTTTGTGTCAGTTGGTAAATGTTCCGTCGCTTTTCTGATCGTCCGTAGTTGTATGTTGGTTTTCAATTTATCTGTGGTATATCTATAAATCCATGTCCAAGGGTTAGTCTTATCAATTTTATCATGAACAGAAACTTTTCCAAGATATTAGTTTTTCTTCTTTTATCATTTTACCATAAATAGATATTTAGATTGAATGTAATTAGTCTGTCTTTCCGAGTTTCGTAATTCAGGGTCACTGGTCCTTTGGAATTTTCGTCTTAATTTATTAGTTGTACTTGTCTTAACATCAGTAAGTTTGTCAGTCCCACCAAAGGTGCTGATTCTCTTCCGTTGAATTTTTTATGACCCGGAGTAGAAAATTGCAAGTTTTGATTAAACATTTTGTTAAATTTATAAAGAGTTTGATTAGATTCCAATTGTATTAAGTAAATTAATCAAAGATTTCTTCAATTGTTTTCCATTCATTGTTATCATTATTCAGAAAATTGTATTTTTATTTTTATTATACATATCAGCTTCTCTTGAAACATGATCCAGTCAGCATTTTTAGCTTATATGTATTGCTTTTTCATTTGTAAGATACATTTTTTTTTTAGGGAAAAACGTTAGGCGTAATGAGTATGTCAGCAAGGAAAATGATCAGAAAAGTTTTCATCATCATGATTAGTCCAGTCATGTACATATTTCGCCATAATACCATTCGTTATTGTTAGATCAATATTACTTTTCCCATTGGCAGATTGAAAGAAGAGATAGTAGGTTTTTGATCATTCTCAGGTTTATTTTTGAATAAGTTTTTAGGATAAGATATAGTTTTCTAAACATCGACCTCTTTCATTCCTAATTGCGATCATACCATAGAGGTGATCTGCAGTTGGGGGTATCAGCTGCGATAAGAATGCCTATAATTAGGATATCGACACTTAATATATTAAAAATCTATTTATCCTTAATCGATCATCCAAATTTTTTGTGATATCAAAATACATATTTATTAAAATGAATTGAAAATTTCCTACACTGAGTATAATAACGCTTATATCATCATCTGACATGTCAGTTAAAAATAGAACTTAAATATCCTTATTAATACACAATAATACTAGCTCTTGTTTCTATTCTTGCCAGATAATCGAATATTCTATTTCTGCTTGAATAGCCATATGTTTCTATTATGTTTTAAGTAAGGTTTTTCTTGTAATAATAATAAATCCAATTTGTTATAAATGTCCAATCGTATGTTTTATAAAGTTCATAGCCTTCCACGAAATGTCTTGTGTTAAATTGTGCTACCTTAATATTAACAACAGCTGTTTTCTTATCCATTACTAATAAATGTTTCAACTGTTTTTATATATATAGAGTAGTTATGAAGAAAAGAAGCTCCTTTAGCTTTTAGTTGAGTACTAGCGGTGGCGGTGTCGCGATTTCATACTTTTTTCCTCTCCCGCAAATGCTTCCTTACGGGGTGCACAACGTGCCTAAAGAAGTTTTCACTTCAAAAAAACAAATAATAAAAAAAATGAAAGCATTGCATGCATATGTATGTGAACAGTAGGTGTAGGTCTACGAAACCGTGTTCAATTCTCGTATATATTGAGTAGTAACCCCTTGATGTATGTGAGTAATAGTTTGTCCGTCGGCCAAGTTCCGTTTTGTAAAGTAATATACTTGATGAGTTTTGTCCTTGGTCCGTCAAGTAATGTACAGTCATATAAGAGGTGGTCATATGTCTGCTCTGTCTCTTTGAAATAATAGTCAGTCACGGACTGACACCTGTTTCTTCGCTTTCCTATCTACTCTGCTCCTATCACTTTCGCCTTTCTCTCTTCATTCTCTATCTTTCCTACCATAAGCCAGAGGGCATCCAGCTACAGTAACAGCTTCAACAATAAAGAATCACAAAACATATTCTATCACAACCCCTCCCCTTCTACTGATATCGCTGATATAGCACAAGGGAGCTCACGGTGTAAACAGGTGCTATCCACACCAGCCTTTTTTTATTTCTTTTTGTTATTATTGAGGATTCGCTGGACTCAGGAAAAAAAATTCAATGTTATTGTCACATTTGCACGTATTTGTGTATGTTAGTTTAAATTTATACAGGTAGCTTTCTTTAGGCCCACGCCATATAAATAGTACAAAAAATGATATAAATAGTATTAGTTTAGAGTTTGTAAGTGTTATTTTCTCTCTGATACATAGTTGATATTTAATGTAATTGTCGTCCTTTAGTAGTGTTTGTAAATCTCTCGTCCCATATTTTATATGATTCGTGTCTCAAAAGTGTTTTAACGGTCTGTTTAGTCAATTTAATTATTTATTTTTTATTTACTTATTTAAATGAGTTCCGCAACACCGGCGATTTACTCATAATTCAATTGTGCACAAAAAAACGAATACTAAAAAAATATAGAAAGAAACGGAAAAGGAGTGAACTATGGTAGTTTGTGATACAGGTCATTGGCATACCAGTTTTATTTGAAACAAACGATATTGTATATGAAAACATTAGGCTGGCGAAAATAATATAAATGAAAATGTAAGAATCAACGAGAAAAAGAAAAAATAATAATAATAAATAAATAAAAATAATAGTCAATTTAGATTATTTAATTGGAATTGATTCGTCTCTTGAAGCTGTATTTGCAATTTGGTCTGCTGAATCATTTCCCGAGTGTCCTTTTGTCCTATGCTATTGCCACTATTACATTTTTAGCAGATTTCCCTTAAGGGAAATCAGCTATTGAGGTTGTACTCATGACGGAATTTTCGACATTTTTCTTCAAATGTCCATCGATCCTACCTAGTAGATGACGCAAATGAGGTCCGTTCAAAACTGTATATATATATATATATATATATATATATATATATATATATATATATATATAAGTCTGTTACCGCTCTAGCGGTCGCAGGTTTTGTTTGATCGTCACCAAACTCGACATTAGTCGTTATATGTAAAAGGACAGATGAAGTTCGTTAATGGCTGAAATCGGACCAGAGGGAGGGGGGGGGGAGGATTTTCTAAAATATGAAATATTTCTGTTACTATACGTCGGATCGAAAAATTGTATAGAATCAATCTTATTGCAAATTGAATATACTATAAATATTGTTATAAACATTTATTCTCTATCTTGCATATTAACCGAGATGTTTTCAATTTTATGAAATCCAAAGCCAAAAGCTAAGTCGGCCGTTTTCTTAACTCTTCGGCTCTCGTGAAATTTCTCTATTGTAAAACTACACGTGGGAAATCTGCTTAGTTTACGCAGCCCCTGCGTGGCGGACTTTTTTCTGTCTTCTTAATGTGATTAGTCTTCTGATCTGTTCAGTTTGTTCGTTACCGTTTTCATTATTGCTTATGCGGTCTATGTTCATTTTGCAGTCCGTATAGATTATACTGGTAGCTGCCACATGAAATGTCGTGTGTGGAGTGCTTTGAGTTGTCTAAGTACTTAAGCAGCACCGGTTGGCGGACTTGTACTACAATAGCAAAGTGGATGTGGCTCTGTTGCGAGTAGTGAAATTGGCGAATCTCACTTCAAAGTTTCTTAGGAAGTCTGATCAACTCTCACAACCTAAGGATTTTGCTATATGTGTTCCGTTCCTGAATGATAATAGTAGTAGTTGGCTGTACCTTTCTTAAAGAATGAAGTCTCCCCACTCACATTGAGGTCGCCGGTATCCTCATCCAGTAACACTGTTTATCGTTCAGTATGTGATGAAATTGATAACGATGTTTTTCTTATCGACTAATCTGTTTTGTTAGTGGATTGAAGAAGTCATACTCTTCATAAAAAATGTCACCCATCTTGGGATAATGTCCCCCCTCCTGAGTCGCTAGAGTACTTCAATGTTTATTCGGGGCATGCTAAATCGTGGAACAATCTTCTTCCATAATGTCCTTCGCGATTTAGAGAGAATACTGTTCCCAATTGTGATTCTTTCCAAATGGCTTTCAGAGAAATCTTGGCGGTTAAAGAGAGTTTGGGACGATTCAGAAAAATTGTTCCTCATCCTGGAGTAAGACTGTTATCTTGGGGAAATCCTGGATATGTTTTTACTATTGCCAGAATCTATCTCATGCGTTTTTCGGCGCAGAATCCCAGAAAAGGTTACCAGGGCCAATTAGATTGATTAAAAGAATATTTCACTACCAATAAAGGAATTTTAGTGAAATCTATATTTCTAAAACCATTTCAATATCTAAATATCCTAATATCCAAACATGAAATATTTGGTCATCGAAGATATACCATATATAGATTATTATCCAATATTATATAGAAGAAGATCGTTATCAGATTGCTTGAATTGAGCCTTGAAAATCGGGAATTCGTATAAGTGGTAAAATCAAAAATCCTAAAGATCACATTGTGGGAATGAACAATCTTATTTAGCCATTCATGTAATTAATATTGTGTGGCTTCAAAGGAGTAACAGCTGCGGGTTCCCTTTAGGGCTTTTCGGATGTAAACTAAATCTCCCAAATCTTGTACTTTTATGCTTAGCCGTGCTCGGTGAGTTAGGCTATGTTATCTGGCACAATTTACCTATTGAAAATTTTATATCTCTTATTAAATGGAGACCGCTGGTATGGGGAAACCCAAAGGTACACCGGGGACAGAGGTGGGGGGAAAAATTAATATTGTGATCTACAAGTGTGTAATTAACATATTTATATAGCTCATACATTATTGGGTGATTCATATCATTGAGTTAAACTCCCGCTCATACTCTTACCAAATTCACTGAAAGCTATAATATTTATTTAAGATTGTATGTCCTGCATAAATTTTTAGTCTTTTCAATCGTCCTAGAACAGAGCAAACGAAGTTATAATCGTAAAAATGTTTGGTTAACGAGTTACAAATGAATTATCCCTTTGGGCCCTCCCTGCATTTTGGCTTGTTTTTTTGTGAAAATAAGAATAAGACCTTTGGTCCCTATTACGATAATAGCGGAAGAATATACTGGCCGAAATAACATACTAAAACTGCATCAAACTACTAAAAAAATAACAGCAGAAGAAGTGGAATACCCGGTACCTTACATGAATTTGGATACATCCTGGACTAACACCCGACATTGTAATTATTACAGAAAATATAAATTACGCATACCTATATACGTACAATTAACACAGACGTCAGCAAAGATGAAAAGGCGCTGCCTTTATCATTTTTGTAGGAAATAAAACTGATGGTGTTATAAAATGTAAATTAGGAAACCATTGTTCTAATAACCAGAGAGAAATTATTGCCGTCTTACAGGCTCTAAAGTATGTAAATGAAAATGGTCCTGCCACAAACACTTACATTCTACTACACACAGACAGTCAAATGCTTTTACACAAACTAGACAACATGAAAAACCACGACGAACATATAGAACAAATACGCCATAATATAACACAATTAAAAAACAGACTGACTTCCATTCACTTCAAATGGGTCAAGGCACACGCAGGAATTATGGGCAATGAAATAGTCGATATCCACGCCAAAAGTGCCTCTAAAAGTAGCGAAGAGGTAATTTACAATAAAATGACTCCAACTACGTTGACTCTCTTTACTAGGAGAAAAAAGTATTAATTTGTGGCAACAGTGTTGGAATCAAACAGATAGAGCATTAAATATAACATTATATATTCCTGTTTTAAAGACCAATATCCCACTATCCCAGCATACATTTTATATAACACAAATACTAACTGGGCACGGAAATGCAAACTCTTACTTATATAGATTCAAACTTACTGACTCAAATACTTGTAAATGCGACAGTTACACTGAACAGACATTCACCCACCTGATTTATGAATGTAGACTGACTCAAGACATACGAAGACAGTTAAAGACTCATATTCCCGATTGGCCTATCAGTCCCGATATTTTATTTTCAAAACATCTAAATTTATTAAAAGCAATAGCCTATGATATTCTTAAGCTGAGAGAGGAAAAGATAATATAATATTAATATTATGTAATTTTTTTTATTGGTTATTTAATTGTATTCCTAATTGTTCTTATTTAATTTTTTTTTTAAAGTTCAATTTTCATGTTCTTATTTACAATTTAATATGTGTATATATTATTATATAAAATTGCTAAATGTTTTGACAAAATGCACATATAATGCAACTATGCATGGGATGTGCAGAAAATAAAAACCCTCCACATAGAGTTACTATGTAGAGGAAATACATAAAAAAAGAAAAAGAAAAAAAAGAATAAGCCCTATTTAAATTCACTTCGTGACACAACTGGCTAAATCAGCTGATTATCATTATATGTCCTCCCGATGAGGAGTCATGTGGTCATAGATTTAGTGGGGAAATAAAAATGTCTTTAATAATCCTTTGATGTTTGATAACACATTTTGACTAGTTTTGTCTTATTTATGTATCTTACATAAATTCAAATACCTCGCCATAGAATGTTGAAATTTCATACTTAGGATTTTTATAATGGCTAGTTTGTGTGATTTTGATCATAATCGACTGAGAGAGGAAGGGGTGTAGGGGTAAGCCAAAAAAGAAATGTCAATTTCTCCCCACCTACTAGAGATACAACAAATTTTATGAGATATTTTTAAGTTATGAAAAGGTCCCTAAATTATACTCTTTGACATTTTTGGATACGCATTGGAATGGATATTTCGTATATTTCTTTCAAATGAAATAATTTAAAATGAAGTGCCACCGATCATTTTGTTTATTTAAGTGATTAAAAAAGACAATCAGGCCACACTCAACCCTCTTTAATGTTTTAAATCAGCAACATGTCGTTCTCCTGGACTGTTACAATGCTGAAACATACAGGGTATATTTAAATCAGAAATTATTATTCCTCATACCTAAGGCATCCGCAATGTTACTAGAAATTAAGAGGACCAACATGAGATTTCAAATTAATCTCAAACTTTTGACGAACCTCCTTACGCAATGTCGTAATTTACTAGATAACCTAGAACCAGGTTGGTTCTATAACCCTAGTTAGAGAATAGCTTTACTTAAAGTTATTTATACATTTAAATACCAAATGTCTTAGATCTAGAACAAATATAAAGAAACTCGAATACAAGAGTTATTAATTATTTGAAATTTAACAGACAAGAATAAAATTGCCAATACTAAATATAAATCTTGGTTTCTAGGAAAACTAAAACAGACATTGGCTTGTTTGTGGGTATCGGCTATAAAAGTTCTCAATTCTTCAGGTAGAGGAGTTTATTTTTTCTGCTAAAAGTTTCGTGCACCGTTGGTATCTTTCTTCAGAGCACTTGTAGAAGAGGATGTGCAAGGAACAAAACAATATTTGTATGAAGCACTAGTTGGGGTGACAAAGAGGGAATTAGCCAGGCTGTAGATCATTGGTCTTCACGAGAGAGGACTTTTGAAAAATTGAACTAAAAAATTATAAACCATAAAGAAACAATATTTTGATGTTTAACTAGTGAAATTCTCTTCTGGATCGAAATCCAGATTGTTCTTCGTCGACTTACTTATTAATTTTATGTCTGAGCCTGTTGCGTATTACACATAACAGTGCATTAGGGCATGAGGAAGAAGGGAAATGTTGTATAATTACTCTAAACTCAGGACTGCAATGTGTTTCGTTATAGCAATTGTAGTAGAGAAAAAACCAACGCACTGAGTGAAAGTCACATCTTGAATGTGCTGGACAGATGATGTGCAGTATTAGTTGTTTTCTTTTTGAGGTGGTTCGAAAGGATTTTGGTGAGTGTAGCCTGTGACAATCTGTTCTTTACATGGGATCGATGTATGTACTCGACATGGGTTAATATATTTGGTATATTATTATTGTTTCTCCTAGGTAAGGAGAATTTCTCTCCAAATCTGGGTTTGAGGAAAGATTGACTTTTGATATATTTTTGGCCCATGCATTACCATCCTGTGTTGAAGCACTGTTGTGGATAATTGTATCTTATCCAAGATGTGACTTGAAGGGTACCAACGGTGTTCGAAGCTGTTCACAGAAAAAGTATACTCATCTGCTTGAAGCATTGAGAACTTTTACAGCCAATACCCAGCCATACTTTACTATTATTCAATAAACAACGACTAGCCAACAATTGGCCAAAAATAAAGAGGGTTTAGTAAGGCCTGAAGATCTTTTTAATTTCGTTAATAGTTATTTTCATCACTAGTACCAAAAGTGGGTCTTTTCGGTGCGAGGTCTAGTTTTACGAGCGAGGCGAAGCCGAGCTTGGAAATTGGACCGAGTACCGAAAGGACACTTTTGGTACGTGTTATGAACAATACTTTTCATTATACTGCTCATACTTGAGTGCATTAAAACCCTTTTATATTTCATTAATAACTTAAAGATACAATATAAGAAATTAAAGTGACACATTATTTTATTTGAAATAAAACATCTGTTTATTAACCTATAATAGAAGAAAAGTACTCCTTCAAACACATGTTTATTAGTAACAGGTTAAGGTTAGCGCACCGAAAAGATTTTTCAGTACTAGTCCCGAAAAGAGCTATTTTACGGACTCAAACCTAGTATTGAAAACACATGTTTTTTGACGCAGTATAATGAAAATAATTTTATTGGTCTCATTAAGGAAAAGGAGTATTTGTTAATTTAATGTAAATGGAGCACGAGGAAATCTTGTAGTGCCCACATTTGATTCTCCTGGAAGGCTCCAACTAAGTGATAATGTGATATGACATCACGAGTGTCTCATTTGAGAAGGCTTATGAAGCCACTGCTCGGCGTACTTTTGTATACGAGCTTAAGACTAGGTTCTATTTTAATTTTGCCTAGAATAATTAGAATTGTGAATTGTGCTCCGTTCCATTCCTTTGTGAGGGCTTAAACATTGCCTACAAAGGGAGTAATGAATAATTGGTAGAAACAGAGGAAGAGTGAATATTAGAGATTGTGTTGTGCTTTGCCAAGCCTCTTGCTTAAGCTTCTCGCTCAATATTAGCTTAACCCTTTCATCGGCTTGTTACTCTGGTCCCAAACAGCTCCTTTCTCTTATATACAACTTATTAGAGTCCAACATTTTTGTATTATTGCTTCTTCTTATAATATACTTCTTATATAAGCCTACATCGGCGCATGAAAATATAAATATTTTCCAACAGAAATATAATATTTAGATTAAGTTAGGTGCAAGATATTGCTACGTTTATTACAAAAATAATAAGCGTTGATTATTACGGTACTTTTAATTTCAAAATAAAATGCACAAAATTTAACGTTTATATCAGAACACATCTTATTTGACGATTGTTACTTTTATTTACACACTTGATAAGTTATTTATTACGACTATCCACAATATACAGTTTTTACTTCACGTACTTATTACACAGCACACAAACTCAGGAGCTTTCACTCGAACTAGTGGTCAAATCGCTGATTCTCAACTAAACTGATCAGCCCGGCGAGTTGATTGAGTTTATATTAGCTTGTCGTTGGCTCGAGTAGGTTAGCGGCACCAACACGCTCGCGGATTGGTCGAAGGCGGGTCGTCTCCTAGAAGGTTCTAGATTCCCGCCCTAGCTCAATCTACGCCCGTGTTTGCAGGAATGCTCTCATTTTCCTTGTTCTTCTTAAATAGGAATATGCTTGCATTTGAAGTAGCATCAAAATCCCTCAATGGGGTAAACCAATGAATGCATATTTATTTATTGCAACAGTATTATAATCAATTAAAATTTATTAGCATAATTCCCTCATTGCGGTCTTAACAATTCTATATCAAATTGACCATAGGTAGGAGTTGATGAAGTCCTCTCAAATGCAAATATTCTGACAGGCAACCTTAGGGAGGGGGCAACCTTAGCCACCCCTTCAAGTGATTCAGATTTAGTTTTCGAGACTTTTAGAGAGTGATCAACAAGCAACCCCCGTTAACCAAGGAGGACCTGAAATGAGTTTTCTCCAGTAGACTCATTCTATCTAAGAGATCAGTTCACCAGAGGTTTCGTTACCTGTGAGCAAGATCTAAGAGAATCATAAGAAATTGTCAGGGCAGAATTAGTTACGAATTAATAGGACTGTGCACGTTGACATCATTGGCAGCAAGAAAGAGTGTCAAAACAATATTTCTGTGGAGCTCCAGGTGGGTTGAGGAGGTAGGACATGGCCAGTCTGCAGATCATTGGTCGGTATGAGAGAAGACGTTGGGAAGGTAGGAGCAAGCAAATAGTGGCAAAGAGTGATCACAGGTATCAAGACATGAGTGCCTAGTAAAAAGTAGGAATGTCAAGTTTTAAAATTGAATTGCTAATATATTAGCTTAAAGCCTAATTGGTGAAATGACCTGTTATGTTTCTCTTCTCGATCGAAATCCAATATTTATTTCTGAGCCTCACGTCATCAATTACCATTTTATTAACGTCTACTTATGTTCATCGGATTTCTTTTTTTGAAATAGAGAATATATGCTGAGATGTGATCAGTAGTATGTCATTCCTACGTTTGGGAAATCTGAGTGACGGACTTTTAAGTCTTCAATGAAGTGACAGATGGAAACTTTGTCTCAATTCATCAATTAAATGTACTGAAATACTTCAGAGATACAGAGATTTAATTTAGGTAGGAAATAGGCACTAGTAGCAGTTTAAATTAGACGGAAGGTATAGACTAAAGGGGCTGGTTGAGGCAGTTGTAAGGCACTAAATAGTGGATGTTGCTGGAGCAAGTGGGTGCCTTCATGAAAGTCTAATCCAAGACCTAACCAAGAGTATTACAGGGGCAATAATGGACCACCTGAACCCAACTCTACCCCCACTTAATTCACTTTTCCCTCACTCTCTCTCTCTCTCTTCCACATGTCCCCTAAACTCATTTAAGCCCTTCACTCCGCGAGGAAAAAGGACCATCTAGGTCCCTGCCTAATCATTTTAATTACTGGAAATTACGAATAGTCAGTTGGGTTTTACATTAAAAAAAAACTAGAAAGAAGGCAATATATATTACTTTTTGGATGTAAAAGGAATTAAAAAGAAGACTTCTCCTAAGGTGATAAAATATATTGGTTACACTTGTATTCTATATAGAATAACTATATTAACTCTCTAGCGTTCGCAATCTGTATTCGATAGCTTCGAAATCAAACGTATGCTGTAAACATAATTATCGAATTCGACTATGGCTAAACTTGGACAAGGAAGAATGTGGATTAAAGAATAGGAATGATGTTGTAACGGCAACTCAGTCATTCCAACTTAACCTTCCACTGGCTTGACAGTTGTTGGGCAAGGTTAACTTGAAATGTCTGACTTGCCGTTACATCTTTTTATTTATTGCCGTTTTATCTTTTTATTTATTTTGGCAGTGGACATTTGTTTATTTATTATCAAGTTATATTACTTACGAGCTGTTTTTATTTTGTTATTACAAGAGACTTTTTATTTAAAAAAAAAAAAAATAAATAAAAAAAAAAAAAACTGTCCACACACTCTCGAAAAAAGGCTTAAAAAAACGTCCATCACGTTGCACACCAATAACGGTTAACACACTAACAAAAAGGTAACTTTCACGTTACTCGGAGTGTACCCACTTTAAAATTACTATAATTATTTTAGTTTAAATTGTCATCTGTCGGGGTAGACTGTCGCCGGTAGCCTTGGCTTGTACCCTTCCCCTGGGGGTGTTGTTGGGGAAGGTTAAGTTGGAATGACTGGGTTGCCGTTACAATGTAAATCTATCAGCTGATTAATACAATAGAAGGACAGTAAAATTGGATTCTAAGCACGTCCAATGCTCTGTCGATAAATTGTATGCTGTTACCATTTTAATGCTAAGATAATATGGGAGCAATTTTTAATTTATTCTATTTTAATTATAAATAGGTTGTTGTTCAAACATTTTATTGTTGTAACTTGTTTAGTTTTGTTGAATGTTTTTTATATGTATTTTTGAAATAGTTTTAGACCGAACTCCTTATTTATTGTGCTTTATTTTCTATAGCTCTGATGATGGGAATGTAAATTCCTGAAAGCGCTGCGTGTTTTTAAAAATAAATTGTGAGGAGCCACAAAACTGTGTTCTGAGTAACCTGATTCATCACTCTCACCCACCTGGGGCAATAAAAACGAGTAAAATCGGAGCCTCCGGTGTTGTTAACATTGCATTGCTTAACTTTCCCGAGGTAGTTCAGGCCCTTCACTCCACTTTTCTGTATGTGCACCGCCTCCCCAAATATCTAAATCTCCGCGCTATGTTCTAAGCATTCCCTGACCAACCTTCAAACCTCCTGCATCCGTTTCTGATATATGCCATCCCAATGGGTGCAGCTACTTAGAATACTTACGACCCTTCCCTTCAGCTTACTCAGACGTATCTCGAAGGTTCTGTAGAACTTGATTCAAGAATGCTTCACGGATTTCTCAGAAAACCAAAATTTGATTAGTCCCGAGCAGTCAGACTCCGTTTCTTCGCGACGTCAACCACTTTTCATGACTCCAATTGAATAAGATCCCTATCTTCCATCTAAGCTATGTCAAAGTTCTAATATCTATAGGCTATACGAAGGCATTTGATTCTGTTGACAATGGTATCTTCCTATTCAAACTTCGATTCCACGATTGTAGTCAAAAGTCATAGGACGCTCTTCACTCCTACACACCTTCGAAATAAGTGTCATTGTCATTCCCGTCCATTCTCTACCTTTCCACTTCTCCATTTTCATAGATGGAATCGTGAAACATCTACACTCAGAACAATGTGTCGTACATCAGGCCAACCAACGTACCTCTGATCTATCCCTTCAACGTTACGGCACGTCTAGACATCCAAAGCAACGTACTGATCTTGGTGTATCGCCTAAACAACAGTCTGGTTTATATATATCTCAATTTTAGTTTACTTTGCTGTATCACAAGACAAATAAATATATGGATGTAACTATGGGAAAAACTCTTCGGTGCGATAATCTAATAGAGTGTTGAAATACTAAAATGGTTGCGTAAACTAAACAGAATACAAGAAAATGTACAGAACAACAACATTTGTTCTATAACATTTTCTGATCAACTCATAGTAACGAAGATATTGTGAATTTTCAATGTCCCGTTCTCCAACCCCCCCCCCTCCCCTATTCCTGATCCGATTTCTGCTATTAAAGAATATTAACTATAGATTCCCAATAACTGTTAAATAATGAGTATTGTAAAGACCAAATAATCATTTTCTAGTGAAGACCGAAAAAATCTTAATCGCTGATGTGATATTTGAGGCGCTCAGTATTATAGTGGCCCAGCCCTCAAATTTTGCTTATTTGACTTACCATAGCATCTGTTACTGAATAATGTGTTCTATGAAATATTAGTGGCCGAAGCCACCTTCTAAGTTTTTTCACTAGATAGCAGCAGAAGTTGTTTTTTTAACTAACAGTTTTGGTGTTCTTTGAAAAATATAGTGGCCTAACCAACTTGGTTTTATAGAAATCTTACTTTTTGGGGTTAGGCCACTATTATTCTGACCGCCTCATTTGTATGTGCCTCACACAGTAAAAGTTCAATAAAGACTCTACTTGGTATTTAAGCTTTGAATAATGCGATTCATAATATAACCTCTTATTGGTAATATGACATGAATACAAGAGGGAGTTTCCCGAAGTCTTTTAATCTCCTTTATTATGCGTCGGATAAAAAAATTGTATAGAACCAATATTATTGCAAATGTAATGTTCTATAAATGTTGTTATGTACGTATTTTCACCATCCTCATTATTAACCGAAATATTTGCATTTTTTAGTTTCCATCCTTCAGTAAACCCCCACTCCTTCTCATGTCATATTAACATTAAGCTGTTACATTATGAAGCACATTATTTAAAGCATAAACGCCAAATACTTTCTCATCGAAATATTAAATTTTGAGAAAAATGCAAATAAGTAACGCACATGAGAAGTTTAAGCAGATACTTTATTCGAAATTACCCCCATCTAAATCCCGTCCTACACCATCCCTCTGGTCCGATTTTAGTCCTTAATGAACTGGAATACCAACGTTCAAATATCTAGTTTGGTACCTATCAAACAAAAAGTACATCATTAATAGGCATATATATATATATATATATATATATATATATATATATATACATACATGCATATATTTTTGAACGGACTTCATTTTCGTCATCTCCTGGATAGGATCGATAGACATTTGAGGAAAACTTTCGAAACTCGCGTTATGAGTACGACCTCAATGGGGAGAATCTGCTAAAACATTAACTTCGACAAAATACATTATACCTTTCGGTCGCTTGCAAGAAGAAGTGTGTAATGGGGATTATGTGAAACGTGCAATGAGGGTACGGGTTGTCCGCTAATTAGCTGATGAAGTGAGATCAGCTGTTGGACATAACAGGTCAAATGGTCCCCATCAGCTGATAAGCTAATAAAGTTATGACATAACTGCAGAGCAGGCGGCTCTTAAATTCGTCCCAAAGTTATAATAGTGAATATTGAGAGAGCTTTGGAATTGGTATGAAATGCTGATGAAAGTTGGAGCGACGAAGGATAATCTGGTATTGGGCGGCTGATTGGGCAGACATGGCGGCTGTGCATCGTAATTCAAGGCAGAGACTAGCACTAATCAACCTGATTAGAGCGATGCCACTTGAATAATCCACTCATACTCCAGCCTCTTTCACATTGATTAATATCATAATTATTCATCCCCTCCAATGCTCCAATATTATTCGCTCTAAATATTCCTGACTCTAGACCTTCTATTCAATTGTAAATCACGATATTGTTATTAGCAAATTTCCCTCAAGGGAAATCTGCTACTGAGGTCGTACTCATGACGCGATTTTTGACAAACCTCCTCAAATGTCCATCGTCCTAGTAGATGATGAAATTGGGGTCCGCTCAATTATATATATTTGTATATATATATTATTATACTATATATACATATATATATATATATATATATATATATATATATGTTACATTATACCTCACTATATATTAGTGACGTTATAAATCTCAAGCGGAAGGGAAAGTCGCACGGAGGCCCACCCACACAGTTAATTGTATTAACTTATTTCCTGTTAAATGGCACTATTGGAATTTCTTTCAACTTATAACCGACTATCTCTAAACTATGTGTGCTCGGAGTGGGTTTGACAGAAAATATGTGCATTATAGATACTATTTCATTACAATAAATGCCATCCATGATCATGATTTGTATTGTTCGCGGTGTGTCAAACAGTAGAGAGGGATTGATTGGGAACTCATATTCATTTACTCTTTTTAATTAAATTTTCTATTCTATAAGTCCCCACAATTACCCTTATGGAAAAATAATACGCCCAGACAGGAAGTATAATTGTACACATTGAAGCCTTGCTATAAAAATACCTTCAATATTCAGCCTCTAATGATTTCCCGAGCGAATCCGGGTACCTTAGCTAGTATATATGCATAAAATTGAACGGACGGATTGATTCTATAAAAATTTCGATCCGACGCATAACAACGGAGATATTTCAATTTTTTGAAATTGCCCTTCTGAAACATATTTCTAATTTTGAGGCCAAGTCGCTGGGGAGTATTATCATTGGGAGAATTTCGGCTGTCTGTTCCAGCGGTCGGAATTTTTGTTGTTCTGCAAATTTGTGCAAATCGCACTAGAGAACGAATACGATAAACGGCGTGGAAAACCATATTAAAATACAATCCAACCATATGATTGAAGGAGCTATTCAACTTAAATTAAATTAATTGTCTGACGAAGATTATTTCATTTCCATCGAAAATTTGCAGAACAACAAAAATTCCAACCGCTGGAGCAGACAGCCGAAGTTCTCAAAATTATATATATATATATATATATATATATATATATATATATATAAATATATATATATATATATATATATATATATATATATGGTTCAGAAGGGCAATTTCAAAAATTTGAAATATCTCCGTTGTTATGCGTTGGATCGAAATTTTTGTAGGATCAATCTTAATTGCAATGTCATTTCCTATAAACGTTGCTTTATAAATGTTTCCTCTATTTTGAATATTAACCAAGACATTTCCACATCTTAGTTTTCGGCAACCAGTTAACCTTCACTCCTACTCATGTCATATTAACTATAAGCTGTTATATCATGAAAAACTTGATTCCAAGGTTAAACACCAAATATGGTTTACATTGAACTAGTACTTTGTGAGACACATGCAAGTATGAGATGACATCAGCGTTTCAGATTTTTCGGTCTTCACTAGAAAATGATTATTTGGTCTTCACAATATTCATTATTTATACTCTATAGTGAATATTCTTTAATAGCAGAAATCGGATCAGGAATAGGGGGGGGGGGTAGAGAGGGGGATTTGATAATTCACAATATCTTTTGTGAAACATCTACACTCAGAGCAATCTGCCGTACATCAGGCCAACCAGCCTGTCTCTGATCCATGCCTTCAACGTTACGAAGTCACCGCACGTCTACACATCCAAAGCAACGCACTGATCTTGGTGTATCACCTACACAACTATCTTTGGTTTATATTTATTTCAATTTTAGTTTACTTTGCTGCATCACAAGACAAATAAATGTATGGATGTAGCGATGGGGAAAAATCGTCGGTGCGAAAATCTAGTAGAGTTTTGAAATACTAAAATGGCTGCGTAAACTAATCAGAATACAAGGAAATGTATAGAACAACAACATTTGTTATTTACATTTCCTTGTATTCTGTTTAGATTACAGCAAGAGTGAACAGCGTCCTATGACTGTTGAGTACAATCGTGGAATCGAAGTTTAAATAGGAAGATACCATTGTCAACAGAATCAAATTCAAATACGTCGAGTGATGACATTAATTTAATACGTCCAGAATTAGCCATAGTAACATAAAGTGGGCGTAAATAAATAAATAACAATAATAATACGTTGAGTGGAAATGTTAATTAAATCTACACCATACTCGATATTTAACTGTTTCAGTCAACACTAAAGTTCATATTTGTTATTGGCTGGACTCGGTCCGGGAATAGTGGTGGTTTGGAGGGCTGTGGAATTTGGAAAATTCGAAATGTGTCCATTATTATGAGTCAGATCATAAAATTGTATAGAATAATTCTTATTAAACTTTAGATTTTCTTCAATTTGTGTTCTATGCATTTTTGGTAACTCATGTAATAAGCCAGTTATTCGTACATTATTGTTTTCTGCCTTCAGTAACCCCCCCCCCTCTCTTCTACTCATCGGTTTTTTACATATAAATAGAGAATATTGGTGATATGAGATCAAAAGTGTGGGAAACACTTGGGAAATCTGGTTAGTTAACGCAACCCCTGAGTGACGGACTTGGTTTTAGCGGAGGTTTTGGAAGAAATCTTGAGTTAAGGCGCTGTGTAGAGTTGTGAGTTCGATTCCCTACTAGGCAGCAGAAATTCATTTAGCGAAAAGTTCATTAAATTAAATGCTTAATCCCATCCTGGATAGGAAAGGGCACGAAGTGGACGTAAATAAACAATATTTTCATGAATTCAATATTTCCTTCATCTCAACATCAGAATACATTTCTCATAGAATTTATCTGACATTAAAGGAGTGTTCCAGCGAAAAAACGCCCTACCTGACAATCACAAAAATGTACAAATTGGACTTGCAACGTTTCCCAGACATTCAGTTCGTAACCTGATATAGTCCGTTACCTCTTCAACTTTCGGATAACGTTTTTCAGAGAAAAAAATGCATTTCTGCTACAGAGAGAAAGTCCGAAAGTGTATAAAATCAACCATCCTTCAAATTTAATTGTACAGTACTGTTTTAACAATGTTTCTCTAATGTTTAAACAAACTAAATGAGATATTTACACTTATGTTTTAGTTTTCAATCTTTAGTATACCCCCACTTCTTCTCATCCAATTTTTACTTGGATGAACTTTGTCAGTAATCAACTCAAGTTTACACTCACTTACTACTAGAGAAATAGGGAATATATGATAAGATGAGATTATTTATTTATTTATGCAGGAGCAGCCGCAACTTGGCGATTTAGCTCAAAATTTAACAATGTAAAATCAAAACAAAATTTTAGAAAAACTGAACCCAACATATAAAAAATTAAGCACAATAAAGAAGCATTAAATACAAGTAATAAAGACAACAAATAAACATTGGGCTGGTAATAAAGACAAAAATTTAAAATGGTTTTAATAAAAAAAATTTTTAATCCTACATACTAGTACATTTTTCTATATTTAAAATTGTTCAAAATTATATTTCTCAATAATTGTACATCAATATTAAAAAGTCCGTCACTCAGGGGCAGCGTAAACTAAGCAAATTTCCCACGTGAAGTTTTACAATAGAGAAATTTCACGAGAGCCGAACCAGTGAAGGAAACGGCCGAACTAGCTTTTGGCGGGAAAGTAACTCGCCCGTTAGGCGCCCCGATTTAATAAAAATGCAAATATCTCGGTTAATATTCAAGATAGAGAAAAAATGTACATGACAATATTTATAGTAATTTTAATTTGCAATAAGATTGGTCCCGTACACTTTTTCGATTTGACGTATAGTAACGGAGATATTTCGAATTTTCGAAAATCCTCCCCTCTAAACCCCCCTCCTCCCACAGGTCCGATTTCAGCCATTAACGAACTTGATCTTTCTTTTTACATAAAACGAGTAAATATTTAGTATCGTAACGATTAGACAATAATTGCGACCGGTCACGTAACAGCCAAATATATATATATATATATATATATATATATATATATATATATATATATATATATATATATTTGAACGGACCTCATTTTCGTCATCTACTAGGTAGGATCGATGGACATTTGAAGAAAAATTTCGAAAATTCCGTCATGAGTACAACCTCAATAGCTGATTTCCCTTAAGGGAAATCTGCTAAAAGAAGAGTAGTTTAAATTTTGGAAAGCAAATTCAATTTTTAAAGGTGATTTAGTTACGTGTTATGTGGGGTCCCAACACAATGTTTCTGCAGTTAGTCAGTATGTGTTTAATGGTTAATGGTTCATGGCATGTTCTGCAGAGAGGTTTTTCTGTTCTAGTCATGAGGAATGAGTGCGTTAAATGTGAGTGTCTTATCCTGTCTCATTTGTATAACTCCATCTCGTCTATTGTCACGTCTGCTACAAGGCTTTATTTGATTGGATGATTTTCTCATGAGATTATGAGCTTGTAATTCTAGCACGTGGAAAATATGCTAAATTCCTTCTTCATTTGAAGATTTCCCTCAAGTAATTATAATGGTCAAGCAACAAATTTAAATTTTTTGGGATCACCTCGTATGAATCACCCCACTATGTTATTTGGAAAATTATTTTTTTTTTAATGATTATACCAATTCGAGCACAATATTCATAGCTAAAACAGAACAACGTCTGTCGGGTCGGTTAGCTTATTGTGTCCCGGACCTATTTAATAGCTGGCAATAAAACATTTCACCGAAGGAAATAGGCAATTGTTGAACTCTCCGAGCTATTGTGTAGTCAATTGGAAAACAATTGGAACTTAGCAATGCTAAGCGAGTTGGTAAGTATGGCCGACTCTCTCAACTATGTTGTGATCCTATTGAGATGCTATCGGAATCCTGGAAGGGATGGAAGCCAACCAGAAATACACTGAAATCCCATTAGTAAAATACATTCGATTCAATACACAGTCAGCTATTGTGGAACGTGGAATGTTTGCAACAGTTTATTCAATTGAATTATTGGACAAAGCAACCCTTATTTTTTGCGGGTCAAACACTTCCAAACAAAGAATGGGATCCATCTTGTTTATCTGAGTACAAATCTCTATTTTCTACATTTCGGTTCACTTTATTTAAAGCAGACTAATTTTCTACGATTAAACATAAATTGGCATTAAACAAATTCCTACTTGAAGTAACCAAATTTAATTTTTTTTTTCAATGGTGTTATTTCAAATTTATTATATCTGTTCTATTTTGTGAGCTACATTTTTTGTAGCATCTGTGCTATTCAGTACTGTGAGCAACTACAATTCATCTATAGTGGACCCACGGCTTCCGCAGGTCTTTCCCCAAGTCTGGTTAAAATGGAGATAGTCTCTACGACCTGTGGTATTACAGGAGGGGAGATATCTAAATCTCAATTATTTTAAATTTATTTTGTTCATATTAGATGCACATTTAATTTTATCTATCTATTTATTTTTTATTATATTTTTTAAAAAATTTAATCGGATTTCCCTATTGTCCATAATGGCTCTATGTTTCGTTTTACAGTTATCATGTTTCAGTTTTTTTCCCAATTTGTGTTCGTGTTGGATTTCTGTTTCTGTTTTTCATAACGGTTTTGTGTTATTTGGATTTCTGTTTGTCATCTTATTTCAGCTTTATTTTTTCATTTCGGTTTTGTGTTCCATTTCTATTTTTCTTTTCCATTTCTGTTTTTCTGATTTCTATTTAGTATTTCATATCTGTTTTTGTTTTCCACTTCCGTTTTGGGTTGGATTTCTCTTTTGTTGTTTTTTTTTTTTCCGTTTAAATTAATTTTGCTTATTTAGTTGTTATTTTGAATTATGTGTAGGTTTTGTTCTGAAAAATATCGCTATAGCTGCGAAGCTCCAATAAATAAATTAACAATAAATATTTAGCCCGATCAACAAAACATTGTATGTATTACCCTGAAAATTTAACCATTGGTTTACACATATTTTCTCTACATGGAATATTAATCGAGTTATTTGTTGTTGTTCTTTTTTTTGGTGGGGGAGGTTTTGGGGTTTTATTAACGGGGACTAGCTTATATTTAAATTCCTGTTTACATAGGCTTCTTACTACGAGAGAAATAGAGAATATGGGGGCAAATGAGATCATAATCGTGGTATATTCCAGTCCTTGGGTAATATGCTTAGTTTACGCAACTCCTCGGTGAAACGACAAGCGCCCTCATCTTTTAATTTTTTCACGAATTTGCATTCTCCATAACCGTAAGACTTATCGATCAGTGAAATATGCAGAATCTTAAATATACCAATGTGTAAAATATTCTTGATTGAAAAACCGACAATTATTTTTATATTGTCAGATATGAAGGGTGTAGAAGAAAATTCTGAATAATATATTAGCACGTTAAATATGAACTGATCAGAGCAGACTAAATAAATAACAAAAGAAAAATAATTGCATAACTAAGATATATTTAATTATGTATTTTGGGTTGGATCTGGACTCGATATATGCATATTACAAAGTGCAACCTCAATAGTAGAGTTCCTTAAAATTCAAATAATTGAAGCCCACAATTTGGTGTGTTTCAATGACTGGGTTATTAATGAATTATTCATACATACAGGCGATTATTCTAGCATTATAGTTTATTAAGTGAATATTAATAATCGAATAACATCAACCGTTTTAAACTCCAGCCATTTAAAATGAGAATTAAAGCAGTTATGATGTGGATTTGAAAAAGAAAAGAATAGAAAATAAGAGACAATGGAGGATACTAGGAAACCTTGTTGACAATCACATGGTCATGCCTCGCTTCAGGTGTTGTACAACTCATCAAAAAAAGTGATTCGTTCTATCTCTCCACTTCCTCCGTTTGACGAAAAAAACTCTTCGATGGCGTGGCAGAAAGAAAGCCAATCGCATAACGAAAGAAAGTAACAATTTCTTATCTACTGCCTTCTAAAAGTTGCCCCAGAATATTATTTTCTAGGAGCTGAAATTATGTATTTATTTATTGTGGAATGTTTACTGCGAGGCGATATTGCTCATCAAAAACAATGAATATACACAAAATAAAGAACCAAAATATTAACAGAAAAAAAATTAATCAATAAAATTAAACAGAACAAACTAAGAACGCAACTAAATAACAAAACGCAACTAAATAACCAAACGCAACCAAAAAAGAAAGTCCGTCACGCAGGGCTGCGTAAAACTAAGCAGATTTCCCACGTGAAGTTATACAATAGAGAAATTTCAGAATAAAGAGTCAAACAGTTACGGGAAGGACCCGAACTAGCTCTTGACAGAAACTCACGACTAGACCCGAAGTTAGCCGATCTCATCTCAGAAGCTGAAAACAGTGAAAACGATTTCAGCCGTTAACGAACTCGATCTTATTTTTCCATAAAACGTTTTAACTAATCGAGTTTGTTAACGATCAAAACGAAAATTGCGACCGCTAGAGCGTTAATAGACAAATATATAATATATATATATATATATATATATATATATATATATATATATAGATATATATATATATATATATATATATATATATATATATATATATATATAATTTTGAACATACCTCAATTTCGTCATCTCCTGGGTAGGATCGATGGACATTGAAGAAATTTTTCGAAACTCGCGTCGATTTCCCTTAAGGGAAATCTGCTAATAACGCAGCTGAGGTTAGCCCGTGTGTGAAGATTTGAGAATGCACTTGGACGAAGATTCGCCAGTTGATTCCCAAGTAAACATAGATAACTCATGTATTGTGTCGTTTTCGTTAAAGAGAATCTCTAATTCCAGCCTGACTAGAATTGTTTGGTAACCTATAGATAACTCGTTCCTATTATCATTCCAAAAGTACAACTATGCAGAATCAAATACAGATTTCGAGGTCGTTCTTGTGGATCGTCCTAAAGAGATCAATTCCATGTTATTCCATTTTCCTCCATTTTAGCCAAATTACATGCTATTATAACTTCTTAAATCTAATAATGGTCTATTCTATATTATATTCTCCACTCCTATCCCATATTAGCGTATTCTATCCTAGCCTACTTTATTTTATTTTTTCCTATAGTATATTGTCATATTCTATGCTTTCCTTTATTATCGTATTCTGTCCAATCCTATCTTATTTTATTCTTTCCTATCCTATGCCATCGTATTCTATCATATACTATCCTATTTTATTCTTCCCTATCCTATGTTATCTGATCTTATCTAATATTATCATATTCTATCCTTTCCTATTTTATTTTACTTTTTCTATCCTATATTAACTTATCCTTCGCAATCATATATAATCCTATTGTATCCTTACCTGTATTATGGTATTCTGTCTAATTCTATCTTATTTTATTCTTTCTTATCATTTACTATTTATCCTCTCCTATCCTATATCGTCGTATCCTATCCTATTTTATTTTACTTTTTCTATCCTATATTAACTTATCCTTTGCAATCATATATAATCCTATTGTATCCTTACCTGTATTATGGTATTCTGTCTAATTCTATCTTATTTTATTCTTTCCCTTCCTATATTAACTTATCCTTTGCAATCATATATAATCCTATAGTATCCTTACCTGTATTATGGTATGCTGTCTAATCCTATCTTATTTTATTCTTTCCAATCCATTACTATCTTATCCCCTCCTATCATTTATCATCATATTCTATCCTATAATATCTTATTTTATTCGTTCCTATCCTATAATAACTTATTCTTTCCTATCATATATTATCGTATTCTATCATATCCTGTATTATTGGATTCTATCCAATTCTATCTTGCTTTATTATTTCTTGTTTTTAAATTTCTTGCCCTCTCCTATCCTTTATTATCGTATTTTACCCTATACTATTGTTACGTTTACGTTTTTTATAACCAAAACCAGTAATAAACGATTTTAATAAGAGTTCTTTTGGATTGCAAAATTAAATACTCTCAAGTTTCACAGATTTTATCTCTGCACAATTTATTTCACAATGCACAATAAACTTGGTAATTATTCTTAATTACTACTCACAGTATACACTGATAGCGTCACTGTTCTTCAGATTACACAGTCCAATAATTCACTCACGGTCACTGAAATTCACAGAAAGACGGCTCTGCACTGACCTTTACTTCGCGGTACTGTACTGTCTTAAACACGGCACTAAACTGTTACTTACACAACACTTTTCTTCTTATAAAAACACTTTACCGCACTGCACTAAGTCGCACTGTAAGTAGCACTTGAGAAGAAACTGACTCGCTCGCGGCTGGCCGGTTCTTTATATAGGTCGTCGGCATACATCAAAGGGGAATTGTCTGGTCCTTTCGACGCTGGGCTAGTCGGGTCTAGTAGAAGCTAGACCTTCTGTCGGCTTCTTTGATCTTCATCACACTTTCCAAATACGCGACTCTCTCTCTCTGAAGGATTATTCATGTATTTAATTTTCGCAACAATATCTTATTTTATTCATTCCTATCCTATCCTTTGTTATCGTATTCTATACAATTCTATCTTACTTTAGTCTTTCTTGTTACTAACGGTCTTACCCCCTCCTATCCTTTATCATCGTATTCTATCCTATACTATCTTATTTTATTCATTCCTATCCTATTTTATCTTATCCCTATCCTATATTGACGTATTGTATCCTATCCTATATTGTCCTTTTATTCTCTTCCTTCTAAGTGTTGAGTAAAGTCAAAATTGACCACGTGATGGTACCACACTATTGAGATATAAGTTTTTTTTTATAGTTTGCATAGTTATAGTCTCCTATACTTTAACCAGCTTTACAATTTCTTCACTCAGAACTCTCATCTTTCGAGTAAGATTCCTCTGAAAGAGATCCCCACAAATCTAAGTCTCGGCTATGTCTTTCCAAACAAGGTCCATGTGTTAAAATTTAATTTCATAAAATGATTAATCTATTACATTTCAGATATTCTTAAAATCGGTTGGCTAATTTAGGACTTTCTTTATGTTCCTACCCATCCCAACTTTATTTCCTAACTAGTATTGTGAAAATTCTCAGTAATAAAAAATTGTTTTGCAAAAAATATATTTATAAATAATGAATGTCTCCGCTTGAATCAAAGTTAAATCATAAATCTAAAAATAATTGGCCTATAATTTATAGTGAATTGCAGGTTTCAATTCATTCTGCAAGTCTTACCGGAAGTAGCGTGTACCTCTTCTTGTAAAGATCAAGAACACTCAATTTTGTTATACATCGTGAAGCACTTTATTAGGACTTCTATTATAAGATTTATTTATGTGTGTCGCAATTTTAGTGATTCATAATTCTCATATTATAAAACTAAGAGTTGGTATAACCTGATATCTACAGTCGTAGGTCGGCACGGTTACATTTTCTCCAGTTTATATTAATGGCAGCAAATTCGAATTCTTTGAGTTAAGGTTTGGTAAAAGTTTTAAATGTAGTTGAAAAGATGTGTCTGTTGGAGGTGTTTCATGATTGTCGCGATGTATGAGCTGTTGTCTTGTAGTAGCTGTGAAAGGTTGGTGAGTAAGTTCTTGTCAGTTATTAGTCTGGTGTCTGTAAGTAAGTGTCTGATAGTTAGTTAGAGTTTACATAAAGCTGGTTCAGTCCTAGTCATGAGGAGTCCGTGTGTTGCTGTGTCAATGGCCGTGCCTCAACCGAGCAAGGACTACTTCTTCTCTTCTAGTGTCCCGAATACATGACTGCCATTCACGAATAGTATCTTTTATTTCTCGTAATTTTGTGTGTTCCTGACGCCATTCCACTTCCCATTTTAAGCTCACCTCTTTTTTTAATGAGTTTAACGACATCGTGTCCTGTAATGTGATCAGTGTATAATTTTGTCAAGTTCAGCCTTTTATAAGAGGAATCTTCTATAGAGGTTGAACTCATGACACGATTTTCGAATAATTTCCTATTGTATCATTTTATATATATATATATATATATATATATATATTTATTTGTTTCCTTCCTATAGTAACCCTATAAGAAGGCCGTTTATTAGTTTCTGCATGTCCCATGCAAGTTAGCATATCACATGCATTTGTAGTGTGTTACAATTAATTTATACATAAATAATTTAAAAGTATGACATATATATAAAGGATTAACAATAACAACGTTAAAGGTAAAGTAAAAAAAAAAAAATATAAAGAGAAAATTATAAATCTTAAATGAAAATGAGAAAAGAAATAATGATTATTCTATAAATATTTTAAATATTGTAGTTGTATCAGCTATAATAAGTATTCAACCGATTAATAGTATTAAAAGCATGTTCTGCAAATATTTTGAAAGCATTAGTATATTTTAAAAATAACTTGTCTTCTTCTATTGGAAATTTGCCTTTTTTCTGTTCAATGTCTTGTTTTAGTTTTTGTCGTTCGTTAGTCAGTAGTCTGCAATCGTATATTAAGTGTTGACTTGTTTGTGGAGTTGAGTAATCACAGGGGCAAGTATTGTTGTCTTTTATGTTAAATCGTTGGTAGTAAGAATTTAGTGAACCATGTCCTGTTACTAATTGTGTAATATAAAAGTCGGTTTGTATGTTTTTGCTGTTAAAATATGTGTTAATGTTTGGAATGAAAAGTTTTAAATGTTGTCCTTTATTAGTTACAGTCCATTTTTGTTGCCACTTTTCAGTTAGATGAGCTTTTAACATATATTTTACGTGGGCTTTGGAGATTTTATTGTAACATTCCGGTAATTGGGAATCTTTTGAAGCAGACTTAGCAGCTCTATCGGCCAATTCATTTCCAAAATTACCAGAATGTGCTTTAACCCATGAAAAATATATGTTAATATGATTTAATTTTGCTATGAGTTCTCTGATTTGTGTTGTTAACGGGTCGTAGGTTGTTCGGTTCTGTAGTTTTTGTATCGTTACTTTACTGTCGGTGTATATACAAAGTGTATAATGTTTTGTATGTTCAGTTTGTATTTTTTGTAAAGTTTTCAGTATAGCGTATTGTTCTGCTTGAATGTTTGTGCAGTTGTGTCCCAGTCTAAATTTATGTATCTCTGTCAATTCCTGATCAATGAATATTACACTTGCGCAGCCTACATTTTCCCCATCTTTACTCCCATCTGTATATATTTCCGTTCTAAAAGTTTTATTTCCTTGATGTATTAATATATTTGGAAATTTGCCGGGGTGATACCATCTTTTGTATTCCAATTCTGATTCGACAAATTCAGCTAGAATATCGTTTGAATTAATAGACCTTTTAAGAAGGTTATATTGATCAACAAAAGTATTTGCTAATAAATCGATGGGGACTATTTTAGCTAGAACGCAGGCTGCATCATACGAAACTGTTTTAAAGCCCTTTATAATTTTGATTGCCATCAGTCTTTGTACTCTTTGTAATTTCTTTAAGTTATGTTGTTTGTTAAGTCCAGTGTGCCAAATGTTTATTCCATACGTGAGGGAAGGAAGGATAGCGCCTTTATATAATATGTGTAATGCGTCTGATTTCAGTCCCCAGGTGTTTCTTGCTGCTATAGATAATGTGTTGATGAGTTTTAATAGTCGTTCTTGTAGTTTGTCTATATGAGTATTCCAATTAAGTTTACTGTCAAAGAATATACCTAGATATTTAATTGAATTTACGTTTTTTATGTTTTGTCCTTGTATATGTATATGAAAAGGTGGAGGTGATTTTTTATGAGTAAAAATAATGTATGAAGATTTTTGAATATTAAAATATAGTTTATGTAAATGTGCCCATTTTTCTACGATGTCTGTAATAATGTTTATATGGACCTGTAGTTGTTCAAATAGTTTAGATGTTATCAGAATAATGATGTCATCTGCAAAAGCCAGTATCTCAGCATTATTTGGTAATCTATTATGTAGTAAATCATTTACTATGAGATTCCATAATAATGGTGAGATTCCCGACCCTTGCGGTGTACCTTGTGTTTGTGATTTATGCAATTTAATGTTTGGTGTGATGATGTATGATGTTCTGTCATGTAAATAATTGTTGATTAATTTATAAATATTATTGGGACAGTCCATTTGTTGAAGTGCATGTAAAATTGATGGCCACCAAGCATTATCAAAAGCACCTTTAATATCCAGTGAAATTAGAATAGTGTGTGAATTATTGTGTTTTGAGGTGGTAATAAAATCTATTACATGTTGCAATGCTTCAATCGTAGATTGTTTAGGTGTGAATCCAAACTGATTCTCATGCATTAATGATTTTGAATACAAATAATATGATAATCTTGAATTTATAATTTTTTCTAAAACTTTTCCACCAGTTGGGATCAACGAAATTGGTCTAATTGATGAGATTTCACATTTATTCCTACCAGGTTTATTTAAGGGTACTAATTTTGACCGTTTCCATATTCTAGGAAATATACCAGTTTGAAAACATGTTTTATACAAAGTATTTAAAAATTTTGGAAAACATCTGTATATTTGTTTGTAAATGTCACCAGTTATACCATCGATGCCTGGTGAAATATTTCGTTTTAAGTTATTAATTATGTATTCTATTTCATCGTCTGTTAGTGGTAGGTCGTCAAGTGTGTTGAGATCATTTAGTATGTTGTTACGAATAGTCGTATGTATTTCTTTGTCATTTGAGATACAGTCAGTTTGTACAAGTTTGTCTAGTATATATTGGTATGTGTCCTCTGTATTAATCGTGTATGTTCCGTCTTCTTTTTTTATTGAATTGAGCGTAAATGAGGTACGTAACTTTCCACTTGCAAACTTGTATGGCCAGCTCCAAGGATTTGTAGGAGTTATGCTACTACAATATTCTTTCCATGTCTTTAATTTGTTAGCTCTCATTGTTTTCTCAAATTCACGTTTTTTCAGTAAGTATGCTTCTTTTCTAATTTCACGTAAGCTTTCATCTTTAGTAGTCTTTTGATATATTCTTCTTAATTTATTTGAGTCTTTTCTAAGTTTAGATAATGAATCGTCCCACCATGGCTTCGGGTTATGAATAGATTTAGTTTTGTTATATTTGAAACTTCTAATTTTAAAAGATTTATTGCAAGCTTTATATGTTGCTTTGAAAAATTTGTTCATAATGTTTTCTATTGTATCCGATTTTATATTTTGAGCTAAATAAAGGTCAATATTTTCATTTACGTTGAATTCTTTTGATATTTCATAATTTAAATTATTTTCAAAATTTTGCCAATTGACATTTTTAGTATTATATAATAATCCAAGTCCTTTTGTATTTTGTATTGGTCGAATAATACATAAAGAGAATTTAATGGTTAAATGATCAGAAAAATTTTCTATGGTAGAAATTTTCCAGTTGATTAATTGATTCTGAAGATTCCTGGAAGTCAATGTGAGATCAATGTTACTGCTTCCATTAGGACCATCAAAAGTTGGTAAATTTTGATTTTCATTTACGATGATTAAGTCATTCATTATTATGAAATTTTCTAATTTGCGTCCTCTTTGATTAGTCCTGTTATCAAACCAAAATTTTGATCTGGAGTTACTGTCTAAAGAAATGATAATATCTTGAGATTTTAAGTCTTTTAAGATTTTAGTCAGTTTGTCAGTGTTTGATTCAATGTCATGAGTTATATCAAAATAAGCACTTATTAATATTAGTTTTCGTCCATTCGTTATGACATCCACAACAGTTGTGTCTGGATCACTATAATTAATTAATAAATTAGCATCGATATGGGGGTTATTAATAACTATTTGTGAACGTGATTTACTTTTGTCAGTGGTATAAATTTTATATTTGGAGGAATTTATTTTTGAACCTACATAGGGTTCTTGTATCAATGCAATATCGATATTTTTTTCTTGTAAATATTCATATAAGAGAATTGTAGAATTAATTTTATGTTTTAGGTTAAGTTGTAGAAAATTAATATTAGAGTGAGCATCTGTTACTTTCCTATTCATTGCCATAGCAACGTAAACATGATAATATTTAGGTTATGACTCTATATGAATTAGAACACATGTTTTTCTCCAAATATTTGGTAAACAGTTAATATATATCAACCTATAGGTTATGTTGATTCCATAGTAACGAGTATTATGCATAGCAACTAGTGAGAGTGACTTGTGTTTTTGTAAATGTGTGATATATTAAAGGTGATAATGATGTATGCTATTATATAATAAAGGATTGTTAATTCAGTGTTCGTATATATATTCATTGATAGTCTGTATTATTAATTAATCTATTGAAGGCATTAATATAAGAAGGGCAAGTTTTGCTTAATGCAGAATGGGCTGTTGATACCTTTAATTGGGGTTTGCAATACTTATTAAAGCTGATGCAGTTAATACAGGCATGATCTTCAGGCTTCTCTTTCTTCGGGCAGTCCTTGGCTTCATGTTCTTCTGAACAATGGGGGCAGGTAAGTTTCCCGGTGCATCTTCCCGAGTGGTTCAAACGCTGGCAATTCCTACAGCGGCGAACAGACAGGAAGTCATCGGCTGAGCAAATTGTGTAGAATAATTTAATTTTAGTATTTCGTTTCACAAAAAGATTTCTTGCAATTGGTGATACTTGTACTACTGCGTGTCTTCTGTCTTGTTTGATCTTCGATTTTATTACAAAATAACTGACAATATCTTGGTTAGTTAGACCAAGCTCTTCGTTTTGTAATAAAATTGTTTCAATTAGATTTTCATCGTTTATCTCTTCAGGAATATTTTTTATAATGATTCTTGGTCTAAATTTCTTAATATAATCAGACTGTAAATTAGAGTTTGAAGTTAAAATGGTTTCATGAATTTTATCAACATCAGTTTTTGATTCAGTCTCTACAATTAAGAAACCTTTATGGGTAGTTTTAAGTTGTTTAATTCCAACTTTTAATTGGTTGGGTTTAATAATTTTCTTAAAGTCCTTTTTAGTTTCGTCTGGATTAGCATTTAAATTTGTATTTTTTATGATAAGTTTGTGGGTGTTGTTTGGTTTTATTTTGTTCTTCAATACATGTGCATATGTTTTCTGTTCACTAACCTGTCTGGTGACTGTTTCTTGAATATTAGCAATGCAATTTTCATTTTTTTCACGTAGACTTCTCTGTAATCCTTGTAGTATCTCTATTCCGTTGTATAAGTCACTTTTCAGATTCTTTTTCAGTACTGGAAATTCACCAATAGGCAATAAAAGTTTGATCACATTTTCTAGTAACTCTACACTGTCCTCCATCTTGGACATATATACATACACATTATATATATATATATATATATATATATATATATATATATATATATATATATATATGTGTGTGTGTGTGTGTGTGTGTGTGTGTGTGTGTACATATACTCATTTATCTTTTACCACTCTAGCAGTCGAAATGGTTGTGTTATCGTTCCCAAACTGGATCTATAAGCGAATTATGCTCAAGATCAAGTACGTACATGGCTTACCTCAGACCTGAAGGTATACCTCAACAACTCATTAGTTCAATATACATTTTTCCAATTAATGAATACTCCTCTAGAGGAAATGTCTAATATTCTGCTTGAAATGCTCTTAGTCATGTATTTGCTGTATTATCCAGAATTATATATGATAGCCGTAATATAATACATATTTTGTAAAGAGACAATTACTTAGTTGATTTGTGATGTAAACGTGTATGAGAGCAATTCTCGATAATATATATCGTTAGTGGCTACAAGTCAATTAAATTGAATAATTGTGTTTGGATATTTCAATTAGGAAATTAATCTATATTTTAACGAAATCTAACCAACACGAGAAGCATATACTATATACTATATAATATATATTACTAAAATGTTTATAGTTTTCCGTGATATGATTATAATAATTAAAACAATTAATTTCATTTAATTGTAGATAGTTTTATTTTCACTCTACCTTTCCATGTTATAATGTCCGTTTACAATAGCCATTGTATTTAATAATTTCTTAATTTCGTCTAAAATGTAGATGGGAGCTAACTGGGCGATAAATGAAAGTTCTATTCGGCAAACTCGTACTAGCTTGTGCCTATTTAATGAATAAGTCAGTTTATGCAGGCTACTGGATAGAAGGGATAGCTGCTTATGCGGCATTCATACTAATGCCTTTGTTGTTGGATAATCGGATACAGAAGAAAACTGGAAATATTCTTGGGACCACCTAGTTATTTGGAATTATATTTCCAGTTTGCTAATTAGCAGATCTCTCTTCAGGGAAATCAGCTATTTCGGTTGTAATCACACTCACTGACACGATTTTTGAAAATATTCCTCAAATGTCTATCTATCCTACCCAGAAGATGAAGAAAATTGAGTCCGTTCAAAATTTATTTGTGTGTATACATATATACATATATATATATATATATATATATATATATAGATAAACATATATACAGGGTGTCCCAACCCAGCACAGGGTGTGCCACCTCCCTTAAAACCGCCAATTGTATTAATAAAACGCTGAGACTTGGTGTGCCATAATTGTGACCTATGAAGAATCTTTTCAGTTCATATTCGACCTCCTGACCTTCTCCAGCACTTCTCCAGCGAGCCGTTTCTGAAATAAAGGTTTGTGCTGAAGGATGCGTCAAATCAAAAAATTTACCGATACAAACTCATTTTAGAATTTGATTTTCTGCAAGATCCGCCATAAAAAGGTAGGGCATTCCATTCGAAATTCCAAAGTTATGGTCGCTGGAGAAGTGCTGGAGAAGTTTAGGAGGTTGAATATGAACTGAAAGAATTCTCCAGGGATCACAATTATAGCAAACCAAGTCTCAGCCTTTTAGCAGATTTCCCTTCAGGGAAATCAGCTATTGAGGTCGTACTCATGACGCGATTTTCGAAACATTTCTTCAAATGTCCATCGATCCTACCCAGGAGATGACGAAAATGAGGTCCGTTCAAAATTATATATATATATATATATATATATATATATATATATATATATATGTATATATATATATATATATGTATATATATATATATATATATATATATATATGTCTGTTAACGCTCTATCGGTCGCAATGTTTGTTTGTTCGTTACCAAACTCGATATTTAAACGTTTTATGCAAAAAGACAGATCATGTTCGTTAACGGCTGAAATCGGACCCGTGGGAGGGGGGTTTAGAGGTGGGACTTTCGAAAATTCGAAATATCTCCGTTACCATACGTCGGATCAAAAAATTGTATTGAACCAATCTTATTGCAAATTAAATGTACTACAACTATTGTTCTATATATTTATTCTCTATTTTGAATATCAACCGAGATATTTGCATTTGTATTATGTGTGGGGTCAGCAAGAGTCGGCTATGTTCAGGACTTTCCGCCGAGAGCTCGTACCTGTTCGTCCCTCGTGAATAGGTTTAGAGATTCCTTATTACTACTGTTGTTATTAGGCAGATTTCTCTATTGTAAAAGTTCACGTGGGAAATCTGCTTAGTTTACACAACCCCTGCGTGACGGACATTTATTAATACAATTGGTGATTTAAAGGGGGGTGGAACGAGAAGTTGGAACACCCTGTATATATAAATTATCAATTATCACTCTAGCGGTCACAATTATTGTCTAATCGTTGCCAAACTCGGTATATAAGCGTTTTATTCAAAACTAAAGATCAAGTTGATTCTTTGGGCTAAAATTGGACAAGCGGGAAGGGATTTTGAGGGGGAATTTTGACAATTTGAACTATCCCTGTTATTATGAGTCGGGTTCCAAAATGTTAAAAAATCAATTTTGTTAAACTATTGCTGGTATACAATTGATGTTCTAAGCACTCTTTCGTAACTCAAATATTATCCGTTATACGTGCTTTCTCGCTTTCAGCATTTAGTAAACCCCCAATTATAAATTAGTCGTCGGTATTATAAATATAAATCGGGAATATAAGGTTAGATGAGATGACTAGAGTGTACACCATCACTAGAGAAGTCTTCATAGTTTTCGCAGACAGCCTTTTTGTTTTTCTTCAGTCGAATCGGTTTATTTCTGTCTATCACCCATCTCCATATCGGACTATATGATGTCGGATTGAATAATACATTATCGATAGGTGCATGGTTACCGGCAACTCTTGTCCAATGTCAACAGAGTGCTGCCCTTCCATTAGCTGCTTCTGTTACCAAGGTCACAGTCACGGCTTCCCGCTGGATAGTTACCTAGCTAGTTAGGCTACAGCCTTCATCAAGCCAAACACCGCCCGAACAGCTTGTCAACTCTACGCTACTCAAACAATGACCCCCAATTCGAGTTGTTTGTTTTAGTACGGAGAATGATAAAGCAGTAGGCCAAATCAAAACACTCGCCTATGCGAAACGAATCGGACCAATTACGAGGTCGTCAGATTTCTCCACAGCGTTTATTTAACTGCTAACTAGTATTCGATTATCAATTCGCCTTCTTCATAGCTTTCCGACGAAGCATGCCTCAATGCACGCATTGGTTGAGCAGACTGGTCGGAAACCGTCAACAATCAAGCAGTAAGTATAAAGGACGCCACGCAAGGGTACAAACAAAGCAGATTTCCCACACAATACTAAAATACATTACTGATCTCATTTCACCATATATTCTCTACTTCCAAATAAAAATCCGATGAGTAGAAATGGACAGTCAACAAAATCCTAATTGATATCATCATTGCAAAACGTATTTGTTGGAATAAGACGTTTCCGTTATATTCGCTTATTGTTAAAGTGCGATGATTTAAAGTGGGGGGATTACTGAATGTTGAATACTAATAAACGTACATAGCTCGGTTAATATTATAAATAAAGATACAGAGTTTACAATTTTTCCCCACCTCTAAACCAATTGTTCAATTTCAGCCATTAACGAACTCGATCTTTAATTTTACATGAAACACTCATATATCAACTCTTTGGTTCTGGCAATATATTATATTATTTCCGATATCTTGATGCTATTGAAACAAATATGTACTATCATAACAACTAATCGTTAATGGTAATGTCATATGAAAAAAAAGACAATATCCGTTTAAACTTGATATGATTTAAACTATTACTTATTTTGCTGGGTGGGCTAAGATCTCTTCCCCCCACCTAGCCTTTTGAATATACATGAATTTATTATTAGGGTACCACTATTATTCAACTCCATGAGGTAGATACATTATTACAATAATAGTTTTAATCAATAATATAAGGAACACAATGATCACAACTCTCATCTGGAGCGGAAGTTGACGGGAGGCTAAAACCGTTAAATGAGTTTACTTATTTCCTGTAAAATGCTGGCATTACTGGAAGTGATTTTCACTAAGATTTACTATTACGAATATAATCTTATGTACAGAACTATGCTTATACTATATGTGCTCGGATTGGTTTTTGTCACGAAATATGATCATTATAGAGGATATTTAATTGTAATAAATCCCATCCATGATTATGGTTTGAATTATTCAAACACGGTGAGTCAAAAAGTGGAAAGGGATAGATTCTATTAGTCCCCAAAGGTTACCCTTTAGGATTAGCTATTTCGGAAAAACAATACGTCTTGGCGGGAAGGGTAATTTTACACATTGAAGTCTTGCTATACAAATACCAGCAGTAGTCAGTCAACATTGATTTCCCGGGCATCGCCGGGTACCTTAGCTAGTATATATATATATATATATATATATATATATATATGTATATATATATATATACACACATATACCGAGCTTTAGACAGACCTTATTTTTAACATGTCCTGGATAGGATCGATGGATATTTCAACAATTTTTCATAAATCGTGTTATAAGTAAATCTGAATAGTTAATTTCCCTTAGGGGGAATCTGCTAAAGTGATCTCGTCAAACTGGTTTCCGGTTAACTAATTACAGTAAATAAATCTGGTATGGGAGGACTACAGTTTATCACTCTTTTAGCAGATTTCCTTTAAGGGCAATACTGAGTACTATTGTGTTAAAGTTGTTGTAAAAAGAAAAGTAAATATTAATGTACAAGTTTTGATCAAAGTCGTGATAATCTGTCCAATGTGGGGGTATATATGTCGAAATATAAATAATGAAAAACAAACTCATTTTCATTATTCTGTATATCCTCAAATCAGATATATAAAATTAGCCTACTTCTTCAATCATTTCATTGATACACCCAAACAAGACATTAGCGTTCTCTCTTCCGGCGGCTATATGGAAACAAAAACGTATGTGTTAGATTCATGATAGCATACACCGTATACTGAGCTTAATACGTACAAAAAAATGGCGTGCGTAAACTGTAAAGTGTGAAATTTATTCATTTTCATCGTCCGATTTGTTTGCCACACGCTCAAAATCGTATATCCTTACTAATGAAACACCTTCCCACCCATGTTTAATGTTAAAAGGTATTTTACATGAAAAAGTCTCGTTTATGAGAGTTCGTCTAAATATATAAATACCTTGATGTGAACTGTTTAATAAATATATCACCACATATTGGGATTTTGGCTTTCAGAGTTACATTCCTTTAATATTACTTTTAATAAATATCCCTTGTAAATATATGGTTTCAATAATGAATACATTTATATCATGAATCGCATGATATTTGAAACAATCACAACAGTTATTCAAAAGTAAGTATTCTATAAAAGTCCGTCATGCAGGGGCTGCGGAAACTTTGTAGATTTCCCAAGTGAAGTTTTGCAATAGAGAAATCTGCCTAATAACAACTGTAGTAGTAAGAAACCTCTAAACCTAAAACATTATTTAGGGCGTAATAACCCAGTAGTTTCTAGCCCCAAAAACAGTTAACCTAACCTCTAAACCTATTCACGAGGGACGAATAGTTATGGAAACGGCCGCCTGAGCTCTCGGCGGAAAGTCCGAACTTAGCCTACTGGCGACCACCCGCAGAATACAAGTGCAAATATCTCGGTTAATATTCAAGATACAGAAAAAAATGTATAGAACAATAGTTATAGTAAATTTAATTAGCAATAAGATAAGATTGATTCAATAAAATTTTTCGATCCGACGCATAATAACAGAGATATTTTGAATTTTCAAAAATCCCCCCTCTAACCCCCCCCCCTCCCACTGGTCCGATTTCAGCCATTAACGAACTTGATCTTCCTTTTTACATAAAACGATTAAATTCCGAGTTTGGTAACGATCAAACAAAAATTGCGACCGCTAGAGCGTTAACAGACAAATATATATATATATATTTATATATATATATATATATATATGTGTACATATTTATATATATATATATGTGTACATATGTATATATGTATATGCATATGCATATGTATATATATATATATATATATACATATATGTATATATATATATATATGTATATGTATATATGTAAATATATATATGTATGTATATATATATATATATATATATATATATGTATGTATATATATATATATATATATATATATATATAATTTTGAACGGACCTCATTTTCGTCATCTGCTGGGTAGTATCGGTGGGTATTTGTGAAAATTTGTCTAAATTCGCGTCATGAGTACGACCTCAATAGCTGATTTTCCTTAAGGGAAATCTGCTAAAAGACCCATGTGATTTATATTTAACTGCTATTTATATATAAATGTGATATATATTTTCTGTTATCACAAAAAGATTGCTACATTTTATCAGATGAATGGTGATGCCTATCGAACATGGAGCGGGTGGTTAACGCAGTTTCTTATGATTTTGTGAGATACTTTATTTCTAGTCAGTTACCCTTAGACCATAATGCAAATTTCACCTTATCCTTGTATTCAATGATTATAGAAGTGACCTTCGTACACACCGCATAAAAAAAGTTCACGCGATGAAAGACTTCACGATGATTAGAAAAAAATTTAATTTTTGATAATCCTTATCAGTAAGTCCAGCAGATTGGTGTTCTTATCAACTTATTTCCATCAATGAGAATTTATTTGGTGACGAACTCATTTAATAATTACAAATTTCCCTTAAAGGATCGAACCCCATTATAAAAATAATGTTGTTTATAATGTACTTCCCTATAATTTTTATTGTAATTTTAATTTTCTAACTTGAATAATAATGAGTAATACTTCCTTGTATTTAATCAACTCCCGACTACAAGCTTACATATTTTGAAGAAAGCGTATAATTTCCATGAATAAAACTCTTTATCGCTCTGTACGAAAAAAATTCTTTGTTTAAAAATAAATTAAAGGGCTTCAAGTATGACGGTACTGAAGGTCAGTACTTTCAAAAATGTTCAATTATCAAATAAAACAACAAAATATTTGTCATAAATATCGGTCTAAAAATAATTTGTGCTCAGGTACATTGTCTCTTTAAGGTGGGACATGTTTCTCATCATTTATACAGATTGTCATCGTTTGATAAATTTCCATGTCAATAAATACAAATAAATGTATGTTTATATATTTAGAGTGGTATTAAGATTGTTAACGAACCTAATTTATTGTATGTAGATAAGTTGATGGATTCTATACTATGAATTATTGGAATTTGACATAATTTTATAACAAATTTATTATGTGATTATAAATGTTGGTCAACATTAAAAAACTTTTTAAATTAAGCATAACTATTAGACGTATTCCACTGTGTGTATAGAGTTCAATTCCCGCTTTTTAATAGGGATTTATTTAGTGAGGAACTCATTAAATAAAATCCTTAGTCCACCTTGGCTAGAAAAGGGTGGTACCTAACCAAATAGACACAGTAGAAAAAGTAGACCAACTAAATAATAATATTATGTTATTGTAATACGTGCATGTACAGTTTTAAGTAAATATGTTAATACATTCCAGATTTCAAAACATATAGCATTCGGTGGTCACTTGTTAAATGAGGTTTAGGCTTTAGTTCAAGCAGTTAGGTGATTGTGAGCACATGTTAAACGAATAATACAAAGGGTATATAACAGCTTATTGGTAATTGACATAACTAGGAGTGGGACTATACTCAAGGCCAAAATCCAAAAAATACCAATATCTGGGTTAATATTGAAGATAGTGAAAACACGTATATATCAAAATTTTACGTGAATTACTTGTTCAATGTAATAGAACATTACATACAATAATAATAATAGTTCGACTTATAATAACGGAGAAATTTTGAAAATTCAAAACTCCTCCAACAACCCCCCTCCTCCCTTTGTTCCGATTTGAGTGGTTACTGAACTTGATTTTTAGTTTTGCATAAAACGTTTAAATATCGAGTTTCGTACCAATTAAACAAAACATTGTGGCTGCTGCAGCAGAAACAGACATATATATAAAACTTTGACGGACCTCATTTTTTATTATCTCCTAGTTAGGTTCGATGGACATTTGTGGATTTTTTTTCAAAAAAGCTCCCTTAAGGGAAAACCTACTGAAAACCTTACACTAATAAAAAAATATTATTTATGATCAAACCATTAAACATAAATAAAAATAAACACATTTTATTTCATTTCCCTACTCCTCCACCTCATGAGACGTTTTCTCGTAGATATAGAGCTTAAGTTTGAAGGCTTACTTACACATGGTTCTAGAAAAGGGGAAATAGGAGCTAGATTGTTCTGATGACGTAAGCTGTCCTAAATGCAACGCCAGCCATGCCTGAATTGAAGGTAGGACCCAGCTCCAGCTGGTATGAATACTATAATAGTAGTGTGTTTGGAGGCCTGTAGAGAGAGCAGTGACCCGTCACTTCCACCCTGTTAGCCCGCACTCTACCGGCCTCATAGCCAACCACTATCTCTCTACGCTTTAATAGACTTTCTAATATACAATATCGCTAGTAGCAAACCTGCCTGGAGCAATAAATCTCACATACTTACTACCTCTGGAAATACACACACCCTCAAGGGCTGAATGATTGTAGCTTCGGGTTTATTTATGAATGAAGTTTGTACGCCATTGACAGCTCTTTACATAAGCCCATCAATGAACGTAAGCTTGCCCAGGATGACTAAAATTATCAAATAAACTCCGCCACGCTGGGACTGCGTAAACTAAGCAGATTTCCTACGTGAAGTTTTACAATAGACGAATCTTTGAAATGGCGACAAACAACATTGTGAATATTAAGTGAATAAAAACAAATGGTAATGAGAAATTATTCAGTCACTTTAAATGTTGATAACCTCTATAACAGGAAGAGTCTGAACTCACAAGACACAACAGGCTAGCCAACCTCTCAGGGCTGAATAGATAAATAAAAATATTCTTGATCGGAAAGAAGAACAGTTACAGAAATACAGGGTGGTCCACGGGAAACAGACGGTTATGAATCGTGCAGTACTTGGCGGCTGGTGGAGGGGGAAACGCACCGTCAAGGTCACTCGACTCCCCACCGCCTCCCATTCAGTCGCCATAATGCCGCTGCCGACGAAAGATCATCGCGGGTTGGCGATACATTTATAAAAGTCCGTCACGCAGGGGCTGCGTAAACTATGCAGATTCCCCATGTGAAGTTTTACAATAGAGAAATCTGCCCAATAACAACTATAGTAGTAAGAAACCTATTCACGAGGGACGAATAGTTACGAAAACGGCCGCCAAAGCTCACGGCGGAAAGTCCGAACATAGACTGCTGCGAGCACACGCAGAATACAAAAGCAAATATCTCAATTAATATTCAAGATACAGAATAAATGTAACATTATTTATAGTACATTTAATTTTCTATAAGATCGATTCTGTAATATTTTTCGATCCGACGTATAGTAACGGAGATAGTTCGAATTTTCGAAAATCCTCCCCTCTAAACCCCCACTCCCGCTGGTTCGATTTCAGCCGTTAACGACCTTGATCTTTTTCTTTATATAAAACGACTAAATACCGAGTTTGGTAACGATCAAACAAAAATTGCTACCGATAGAGCGGTAACAGACAAATATATATAAAAATATATACACACACATAGTTTTGAACGGACCTCATTTTCGTCCTCTTCTGGGTAGGTTCGATTTGAAAATAAATTTCAAAAATTCCGACCTCAATGGCTGATTTCCCTTGCGGGAAATCTGCTAAAAAGTGGTGAATCAGTATTTGAAACTAAACGATGTTTCAGGCATTATTTTCATATCGGACGCCATGGTAAAATACCAAGCAGGAATACCATTCTAAAGTAGGTAAATTCATAACAGGGCCAGGTGGCTTTGTTTTCATACCAGAACCCGTGGATCTAAATGAATTTACCCACCTTAGAATGGTATTCCTACTCGGTATTTCACCATGGTGTCCGATATGAAAATTACGACTGAAACATCGTTTAGTTTCAATTACTGATTCACCACTTTTTATAAATGTGTCGTATGGGAGGCGGTGGGGAGTCGAGTGACCTTGACGGCGCGTTTCCCCCTCCACCAGCCGCCAAGTACTGGGCCATTCAAAACCGTCTGTTTCCTGTGGACCACTCTGTATTTCTGAATATAATATATTAATTTTATTGAAAACATTTAATTATATCTAGTACTGTAATTTATAATGAAACAGAATCTCAATCACTCTAATTATAGTAATCCAAGAACAAAAGAAACAACTATCTCATCTACGAACGATTTTTGAACACATATTTGGAATTTCAGTTTGAAATAAGACGGATCATAATATATTAGCTTCTTCTTGAAGTGCAATGACTAAAAGGTAGGGTTTATTTAAAGTTGAAATCTAAAAAATGCCAATATCTCTGTTAATAATGAAGATAGAGAGAACATGTATATAACAACATTTATAGAACATTAAAATTTCAATAATATTGGTTCTATACAATTTTTCGATCCAAATTATAGTAAAGGAAATATTTAAATTTTCGAAATTTTCCCCTCCCATCTAACCCCTCCTTCCCTTTTGTACGATTTCTGTCATCAACGAACTTGGTCTTTCTTTTTGAATAAAACGAGTAAATATCGAATTTGGCTACGATCAAACAAAAATTACGACCCCTAGAGCCATATTTATGTGTGTGTGTGTGTGTGTGTGTTGTGTGTGTGTGTGTGTATATACACACATATATATAATTTGGAACGGACCTCATTTTCAGCATTTCGTCATCTCCTGCTTAGGATCGATGGACATTTGAAGAAATATTTCGATAATGAGTGATGAGTACAACCGCAATACCTGTTAAAATTGTTGTCTGCCTTTCTGGCTTATTTATATTCATTTTTAGAGTTTCTGTGTATCGGTGCCTGCTGTCGGTTCTATTCTCCACAACCATTAACGGCACAGCAGCTTTATAACGTTAGAAATACCCGTCAATCATAAGAACACATACATTTTGTTCCTAACACTTCCACTTAACTGGAGGCTGCAACCCAGGTATAATTAATAATTATTAATACACATTACATAAAAATAATTATATAGGTTATTAGTTTTTCAAAAACCAATCGCCAAGCAAAGATAAAATTCTGTGTGGTGGCCTAACCTAGTCTTGCTCGGGGGTGGCTAAAAACCTTCATAGTCTATAATGACAAACGAAAACAAGAGAGAGAAAAATATAGTTTATATATATATATATATAAGTTATGTTATGTTATTTATTAACGTCCTTTGTGCTACGGACCTTAGTTGGGACGGGTTATCTACAGGTTTCCGCCTTTTCGAGGATGAAACTAAGAGTTTATTTAGTGAGTTCGTCACTGAATAAAGCCTTATTGCCCATACGGAAGTAGAGCCCTCGACTCTAGGTTTACCAAGTTTATTGAGAACAACGCAATCACTCACAAGACTACCATGAGCTCCAGGTTCTACCAATATTGTATTTAAGTCTTCCCTCTCCTGTATTTTTGATTAATTTTAGTTAGATACTTCCGTAGTCAGTAACAGAGTGGAGAGAGACTTTTTTCGGCCACTATTTAAGAAGTCAAAATCGTACCTTTCCATTCAAAATTAGTTTTATCTCTCACATTGTTTGATATAAATATATATATATATATATATATATATATATATATATATATATATATATATCAAACAATGTGTTTGAGAGATAAAACTAATTTGTTTAATGATTTAATTAATTTGATATAAATATTGTGCTGATTTAAGTTTGCTATTTAGGAATATGTATGGAAATTACCTAAAATTGACTTGATATTAGTAGCTTTTCTAAAGAAAACCAAATACATTTTTGACTTATCCTTATCTATAGGTTTAAAATATGATGTAAATAAATGCATTTAATGTCTTCTTTTAGTTAGCGAATTCATATTCTCGTTTTTCCTTTGAAATTTAAATTATTCACCATTATGAGTCACAGTTCATAGATTTGTAAAGAAGCAGAAATGCATAAAAGTTTATTTGATGAGTGGCTCCTGGAGTAATTAAAATGTAGAAGCGAAAACCAAATGCGCTTACTCCTCTCCGGAAATCCATTTGCCCCAGCACAAAGGAAGAGGGAGAAAGAACCATTTCTAATTTGGCTCATATCTTTGGAGTGGAGCAGCTGAGCATAATTTGATTAAGCCCTGTCAAAGGAAATATAATCTTCATGGGAAGTCACCGTCAAAGAACACGATTTTCCATGCCTCGCCAATATTAGTTCTTACCATCATCGTGGGTGGGCCTCTCCTACTCTTCTACATTGATAATGGCTGATAACTTGATAATATTCCTCTTTATCATATAATCACAGCCTTAGGCAAAATATTTCAAGTAACATTTCTCCAATCATTGATTCCCTTGTGATTTATCAAATTTTATTTATACTTGAAGAAAATAGATAAATTCCTTAAATTCATATTTCCAATATTTTCCTTCTTTTTTTTTTTTTATTAAAAGGGAGAGGGGAATGTGTATTTATTGGGGGAAGTGGAGGTTTAGATATTGGGGGAGGGAATGGTGCACTTATTGGGAAAAGGAGAAGTTATATTTATTGGGGAAAGGTGCATTTATTGGGAAGAGAAGTTGTATTTATTGGGGGAGGGGAAGGTGCATTTATTGGGAAGAAAAGTTGTATTAATGGGAGAGGGGAAGGTGCATTTATGAGGGGAGGGGAAGGTGCATTTATGAGGGGAGGGGAAGGTGCATTTATGAGGGGAGGGGAAGGTGCATTTATGAGGGGAGGGGAAGGTGCATTTATGAGGGGAGGGGAAGGTGCATTTATTGGGAGAGGGGAAAGTTCATTTATTGGGATAACGGAAGGTGTATTTATTGGTGGAGGGGAAGGAAAAATGCTAATTTATAATTACTCTAATTCTATGAGGAATACGGAAAAAAATGTTTTGTTTTTTTTATCTATGGCTGACAGGGGTAGACAAGTCTAGCTATTCGATATTTTGTTGGATTATATAGAGGAACACTACTAACCTTAGGGGTGGTTCTGAAAGGGGTCTACCTTAACCTAGAGGTAAACACATTTCGGGAAGTTATCAACATCATATTTAGAATTCTTAAAAAAAAGTGAGATAAATGTACATTTACAGAAGTGACACGACATTTGAAATACAGAAAAAGGCTTTCCCCTTTGCCTCGTCACTTTGCCATTTTTGTCGGCAATATGAAAGTGAAAAAGAGGAGGAGAAATTACGGGAGTCCCTTTCAGGCGAGTAATTACAATATTTCAGCGGTCCATTAGGCATTGTATATGCGGTTAGCCGGCCGGAATTAACCATCGCCGTCACCGTATGCCACCTCATAATTCTCCCGACATAGTGGAAACCGTTTTTCATTACGGCAACATTGATAAAGGCCATCAAAAGGCGAAATTCCAGCTATTAATTTCAGAGGCAAACGGCCGGCCACAGTGACACCACACAGTGTCACAGCAATTAAATCATCCCTATTAGTGAGGCTCCCACTCTAGCTTTTAGCGGCTCCTCTCGCTTTTTAGTTGCCGCCCTCCATTTAACAGCCTTTCATGGCTTTTTAAAGTCTATCGCCTCTTGTAGAAATATACCTACGAGGATGTGTGCTCGAGGTTGAGAACGGTTTGTTCCATAATACTGGAATCCACACACAACTAGTACAGTGTTAGATTACGTATATTATATTTCAATCTAACTATAATTCTGGTGCATGCATTAAAGGAAATAGGAGAACCTGATACTGCCTCTTGGGTCACGTCTGTGTCTCCAATGCCCTCTGAGAATCTTCAGTAGTACAATTGAGTAGCAACATCCGATTTAGGAGGCTTTTTTTAAGACCATCGCGGTCCTTGAAGCAGGCTGTTCTTCTTGGGCTATTGGAGCATAAGATTGTGTTTTAGACCCCTGGATCCAATTCCCTATATTCGCATTTTTCCTGGCAACATTCTAATTGATTAATACGCACAAAAAGTTATCATCAACAAAAAATAACTAGAAGACGTTGTAAAAATCATGAAATATCTGGATTTTCCATCGAATATGCAACCATAAGGACACGACGAGAGAAATACACCTAGAAGTAAATTGTCTTTATTTAAATTTATCATTATTTTGCTCAGTAAAATTTGAGTTCATCACTAAGTTAATTCCTACTCCCCCTTAGAATCAAACCGACAATTCTAGGTTTACCTAATGATCATAAAATGTTTATAGAACATTACATTTGCAATAAGATTCGTGATATACAATTTTTCGATGCGACGAATAATAACGGAGATATTATGAATTTTCTAAATTCCTCCCCTCCGAGCCGATTATACTCAATAACGAACTTTACTTTCATTTTTGCATGAAACACTTTTATTTCGAGTTTGGTAACGATCAAAAAACATTAGAGCTCATTTTTGTCATCTACCAAGTAGAAAGTAGGGTCATTTGAAGAAATATTTCAAAAACCGCGTTCATGGTAAGACCGTAATAGCTGATCCCTTAACTGAAATCTGCTTAAAGAATCTTCTTGTCACGGAGGTGGTCACGTCAAGACTTTATGTGTCGACGAGAAAACTTGACTCGCGTCTTGCAGGACGGGAAACAAGTTGAGGGAAAAACAAATAATTGGAAAATATACAACCTGCATTTCATCTATTGACCTTCAGCCATTTCACTTACAACGAAGAGTGAATTGAGGTCACATTTCGACGATAGAAACCTGTATAGTTTAATCAGGTCTTGCATGACGGACCTTTTTTACATGTCTGGCAACCAAATCTTAGGGTCTTAACACTATTCCAATGAATTGCTAAAATACATCATTATCTTCCTATTAATTTAAAATTTCAGCTTTTAAACTGTTATTGTCATTGTTTCCATGGAAATACCTAAGGAATTGAAGCACTGTTTTTAATGTGTACTCCGTTAAGTGCTTAGAGAGGCGGTAAATTCTCAGCCTGTAAAATGGGCCTATTCATAATAGATTGTAAAAACTGTTTGGCCTGTTGGCCGAGCTGAATGAGGGGCGAGGATTGTGTAATCTGCTGAAGATGCCGTGAAATCCCAATCTTGCTTTCATTTCCGGCTCGTTCTTTTCTTGGACCAGTGCCGAATCTTATTACCGGACAATGAACGGTTCTATTTTGCCAAATCTTCCCCAGAGAAAGGACTCCATTCTCCCAACTTGGTAGTATTTCTGCATTGACAGTCGTCAAGTGGAAGCCCTTCTTTAGCACACCTTCCTTAAAAAAAAACACTACCTCCCGCGTAGACCGCTTTCCTTATAAAAATTAAACAGAAATAACTTTTTAGATTTTCCATAAGGGAAATCTACTATTGAGGTTAGACTCATGAAGCGATTTTCGAAAATGTCATCGAAAAGTGGCTATGGGTCCTACTTAGTTGATGACCAAAATGAGATCCGCTCAAAACTATATATACAGAGGTTCCCGTACATGCGGGCCACAATTGAAATATCTGTAGTTTTAACTATAAAGCGCGCGCTCAAAAGTCGGCGTTTCCTCTATAGCCTACATTTTTTAAATTTATTCAAAAAAATAAAAATACATTTGCCTTTTTTCTTTTCACTTGGTATTTAGCGTAAAATGGCGGTCAAACCCGTACCTAATAGTTTTTGAACATACTACGTAAAACATTTATGAAAGAAATGTAACGCGTATATTTAAAATTACCTATTTTGTACCTAGTAAACAATAATAATAAAGAAACTATTTATTTATTGGTGAATGTATGTCTTTACATAACCTTAAACACAAAAGACTCTATACTTCAAATTTCATCATGTTCGATTGTTGTTGAAATAACTATAAAATAATGTTGTTTTTTTACTATAAAAAGAAATGTACATAGGTGAACTTAAAACAACGAATTACTGGAAGTACGGGTTTGGCGGCCATTTTATAGCTAAATACTAAGCGAATTAAAAATACACTCGTTTCTTTCTTTTTTTAAGTAGTTTTCAAAAATGTAGGTAAAGCAGAAACGCCGACTTTTGAGGGCGCGCTTAATAGTTTAAACTATTTTTTTGGGATTAATAAATGAAAGTAATTTAAAGGCCTCGGTGACATCTACAACTTTGGAGCTTTCCAATTTTGCGATATCTCTAACGGTTTAAAAGATATTTCAACTGTGGCCCGCATATACGGGGCAACCTATATATATATTTATAGCAACATTGGTTTGATCGGTACCAGTACGAGTATCGATATGTAAACGTTTTATGCAATCAAGTTTGTTAATGGCTGAAATCGGACAAGTGAGGGGGGAGCGGGGATTTCGAAAATTTGAAATATCTCCGTTATTATACATTCGATGGAAGAATTGTATAGAAACATATTGAACATGTCATTGCCTGTACAGGTTACATTCCCTTTAAAATTAAACTGAATATTAACCGAGATATTTGTGTTTTTTTTTTTAATTTTAGCCTTCAGTAAGCCCCCACTCCTACTCATGTCATATTAACAATAAGCTGATATATCACGCAGAACTTTATTCGAATATGGTATAACTCTATTGTCCTAGATACCTGCAAACACTTTGTGTCATGACGTCATCAATTGATATTGAACGAACGTAACTGTTTATTTGATCTATACCGTAGTCGATATCTGAGCGTTTCACCCAACATTAAAGACGATATTCGTTAATTGCCGAAATGAGAGCTGAAATATGGTGGAAAGGCCTACATGGGTGGAAGGGTGAATTGGAAAATTCAAAATATCTACATTATTATAAGTTGTTAAAAATGTTATTCAACTAATATTGTTAAACAAGCGATGATCTATAATTCTTGTTCTATACAGTTTTCGTAACTCAAATATTAACCAAGATAATCGTACATTTTAGTTTTCAGTCTTCTATAAACACCCCCTTCTACTCGTTGGATTTTTATTTGGAAACATAGAACAAAAGGTGAAATGAACAGTATTGTGTCGTACCGCCACATAAGAAATCTTCGTAGTTTAAACTGCCTAAAAAAAAACTATAAAGATCTAAACAGTAAGGAGGTAAATTCATAATCTTATGTTTTAAGGTAGCAAATACAGGTAGCTCAAGGTCAGCCATGTGAATTGAAGCGTTGGTTTTAATTTCACTTGGTAAACCTAAAGACTTGAGTTCGATTCTCACCTCCTCAATAGGAAGTTATTTAATAACGAACTCCTTAAATAAAATCCGTAGTCCCTCCTAAGGTAAGGGTATAGTTGGTAACCTGTAGATAACCCGTAGCCATAAGTTTTACAAATACATTACTCACTTTTAGCAGATTTCCCTTAAGGGAAATCAGCTATTGAGGTCGTACTCATGACGCGAGTTTTGAAAAATTCCTCAAATGTCCATCGATCCTACCCAGGAGATGACGAAAATGAGGTCCGTTCAAAATTATCTATCTATATATATATATAAAATTGTAACCTCTGTCTGTACATTGATTTTTTTCGCGAAATTTCACGATAACTTTTCGTTTCACATGTCCTAGACACCATAACTGCAATTTGTTTCTTTGGTGTCTGTTTGTTTATTTGTTTGTTTGTTACCTTTTCACGCATAAACGGCTGAACCGAATTTTATGAAACTTGGTATGTATATTAGTACTAACCCAACTTAGACTTTAGGCTATATTAAAATTCTCTGATATGAACAGGAGTGGGGGTTATAAGGGAGGCCTGAAATTAAAAATAGCGATATTTCGTTTCCTATTGGTTTTTCGTCAAATATGAACATAACAAAAGTTGTTTATTTTGTTATTTAGAGTAACTTTTGTTATATACACTTTTTTCATATACCGATTTATAAACGAGATATACGCTAAAACCTACAGCGGAAGTGAACAATTTTATTTGGGACAAAAGACCCAACCGAAATAAATAAAACTCGGTATGTTTATTAGCACTAACGCTTTCATTATAACAAGCTACACCAACATTTCTAGGAACGGGCAGGAGTGGGGGTTGTAAGGAAGGCCTGAATTTAAAAATAGCGGTATTTCGATTTCTATTCGTTTTTCGTCAAATTTGAACATAACAAGAGTTGTTTATTTTGTTATTTAGAGTAACTTTTGTTATATACACTTTTTTCATATACCGATTTATAAACGAGATATACGCTAAAACCTACAGCGGAAGTGAACAATTTTATTTGGGACAAAAGACCCAACCGAAATAAATAAAACTCGGTATGTTTATTAGCACTAACGCTTTCATTATAACAAGCTACACCAACATTTCTAGGAACGGGCAGGAGTGGGGGTTGTAAGGGAGGCCTGAATTTAGAAATAGCGGTATTTCGGTTTCTATTCGTTTTTCGTCAAATTTGAAAATAACAAGAGTTGTTTATTTTGTTATTTAAAGTAACTTTTGTTATATACACTTTTTTCATATACCGATTTATAAACGAGATATACGCTAAAACCTACAGCGGAAGTGAACAATTTTATTTGGGACAAAAGACCCAACCGAAATAAATAAAACTCGGTATGTTTATTAGCACTAACGCTTTCATTATAACAAGCTACACCAACATTTCTAGGAACGGGCAGGAGTGGGGGTTGTAAGGGAGGCCTGAATTTAGAAATAGCGGTATTTCGATTTCTATTCGTTTTTCGTCAAATTTGAACATAACAAGAGTTGTTTATTTTGTTATTTAAAGTAACTTTTGTTATATACACTTTTTTCGTATACCAAATTATAAACGAGATATACAGTAAAACTAAAGTTATTTGCGTAGAAATATTGATATGCTCAACAATTCTGTCCAATATGAACTACCAGGTACCTCACCGGGAAAAATTAATTCAAATCTATGTTAATATTTTGTCCTTAATAGCTGAAATCTATGCATAATGCACAGGAGACGGGAAATATGACAATTTGGAGGACAGTGAAGTCTTACAAAAAAAAAAACGACGGGTATAAACCCTAAACACTGGGACGGGGAAATGTCATAATATCATGGAAAGTAAAGCCTTGACAAACAAATACCATCACCATGCAGCCTCAATGAATTCCCGGGCGAAACCGAGTATCTGAGCTAGTATATATATATATATATATATTATCTATATTTGTCTGTTAACGCTCTAGCGGTCGCAATTGTTGTTTGATCGTTACCAACCTTCATATTTAAGCGTTTTACGTAAAAAGAGAGATCAAGTTCGTTAATGGCTGAAATCGGACCAGTGGGAGGGGGGGTTTAGAGGGGGGGATTTTGGAAAATTCAAAATTTCTCCGTTATTATGCGTCGGATCGAAAAATTGTATATAATCAATCTTATTGTAAATTAAATTTACTATAAATATTGTTATATACATTTATTCTGTATCTTGAGTATTAACCGAGATATTTTCATTTGTATTGTGTGTATGGTCGACGGAACCCCGCCATGTTCCGGACTCTCCGCCGAGAGCTCTGGTGGCCGTTTCCAGAACTATTCGTCCCTCGTGAATAAGTTTAGAGATCCCTTTCTACTACAGCTGTTATTAGGCGGATTTCTCTATTGTAAAACTTCACGTGGGAAATCTGCTTAGTTTACGCAGCCCCTGCGTGACGGACTTTCTTTATAAGCGGCCACTTCAACTGAAGCGGGTTTATCTATTGATAACCTTCGTTCTCTAGCAAGGCTATGGATTTTATATAGTAATTTTCGTTTTATATATTAATTTCGTCAGATATTTATACTAAATAAATGCCTATGGCAGGTGGGGAATCGGACCCTTGACTCCTTGTTTACCAAGACAAAAAAAATTGAAAACGGACTTTGCTTTCATGGTTTTGTTATAATATCGTAACGTCTCTTGTGACTTACTGAGATAAATAATTTTAATGACATTAAATAATTTAATTTCGTAAGAGATAACTCACCGTTTTTTTCAGCTGTTGTTATTGTTGTTATCCCTGAGGAATACTGAAATATCCCACAACTCCTGGCGGTATATATACTCAAAGTAGAACCTGGGAAGTCCACGCGTTGGGACGTTCAGAAGGCGGTCTTACTAGGAATAATACAAAACATTATTTACCATTACTTTATTTATTGATTTTATTTACAATGTCATATTTTTTTATTGTTCCTTTATATTTACTTATCAGGCATTATGTGTTTAACAGTGTTCCTCGAAAGAGTATAATGTTGTTTACTGCTGCGTAATTGTATAATGCCTTTGGAACAATAATATTTTTCCCCTAAGGGAAACCCGCTACTGAGATTGCACTCATGACGCGATTTTCGAAAAATGTCTTCGGTTGTCCATCGATTATACCTAGGAGATGACGAAAATGACGAGAGGGGTTTCCAGGTGGAGATTTCGAAAATTCATAAAAATTCATAATATTTCCTTTTAGCAGATATCCCTTAAGGGAAATCAGCTATTGAGGTCGTACTCATGACGCGAGTTTTGAAAAATTTCCTCAAATGTCCATCGATCCTACCCAGGAGATGACGAAAATGAGGTCCGTTCAAAATTATATATATATATATATATATATATATATATATATATATATATATTTGTCTGTTAACGCTCTAGTGGTCGCAATTTTTGTTTGATCGTTACCAAACTTCATATTTAAGCGTTTTACGTAAAAAGAGAGATCAAGTTCGTTAATGGCTGAAATCGGACCAGTGGGAGGGGGGGATTTTTGAAAATTCAAAATTTCTCCGTTATTATGCGTCGGATCGAAAAATTGTATAGAATCAATCTTATTGTAAATTAAATTTACTATAAATATTGTTCTATACATTTATTCTGTATCTTGAATATTAACCGAGATATTTGCATTTGTATTGTGTGTGTGGTCGACGGAACCCCGCCATGTTCCGGACTCTCCGCCGAGAGCTCTGGTGGCCGTTTCCAGAACTATTCGTCCCTCGTGAATAGGTTTAGAGATCTCTTCCTACTACAGCTGTTATTAGGCGGATTTCTCTATTGTAAAACTTCACGTGGGAAATCTGCTTAGTTTACGCAGCCCCTGCGTGACGGACTTTTATATATTGATCATATAACAAATAGGATTGATCACATTACTAATTGGTTTCGTAGCTTTCTGAATGGAATGAACTCATAACGAAATTACTCAAATAATAATCTACCAAAAATACAATTCGTCTGTAAGTATATACACATATATATAAAGAAATAGATTGTTTGTCTACTCGTTCTCTATAATTTCCACATCATAAGATGTCGAAAACAAAATCTAAAATGAATTAATGAAACTCGGCTGGGTAAATAGCGAAAATCGAATATAATGTAGATCTCCGTTTCAGTATTTTCATTAAATATTTACCTAAAGCTATTTCTGTTGAGTATTTTTTAATGTTTAATACTATTTCATTTTAATGAATTGTTAATTACAAAAGTACTTTTTATGGAGTAAATGTGAGAAGTGAAAAAAAGCAAATGTATAGGCATGTGTCCCACTTTATACCAGCCTGCCATTTTTATTCGTATTTATAGAAAGAAAGAAAGAAAATTTTATTTTGGCCCAATACAACTAAGGTATTATACACAAATTGTTACATGATTTTTACAAAGTATTTATAGATGTACCTACTTAAAAATTTAACCATATGACCCATCAAATAAATACAATATGTTTTCCTTATTCCAGTTGCTTAGACACAGGCAATAAGTGAGTCTGTTACTTCACTTAGACTGCGATCTAAGGTTATTACTCCAAGTTATCACATAATATATAACTTAATCAATAGTCACCAAAGGAAAATTCACTAATTGAGGGAGGCTAGAAACGGCCTGTAGATAACCCGTCCCAATTAGCCTTAGTTGCAAAAAGTGGACGTTAATAAATAATAATAATAATACTAAACCACCTACTCACTAACTTTTGTTCGTTCGGTCATCTCAGTCTCGAGTGGTATTTGACGGAGCACATAAATCGGTCTGCCAAAACTAAATAGCTCATTAACAAAAAATCCGTCACGCAAGGCGTAAACTAAGCAGATTTCTCACTTGTTTCAAATATTTGCATTTATCTCAAATAGTAAAAGTTCAAAGAGAACAATGTTTGGTATTTATGCTTCGAATAATGCGCTTCATAATATAACTGCTTATTGTTAATATGAGATGAGTATGGTTGGGAGTTTACTGAAGACCGAAAACTATAAAATGCAAATACCTCGGTTCATAATCAATGTAATGAAAATACGAACATAGCAAAATTCATAGAAGCTAAAATTTGCATTAATATTGGTGATAAACACTTTTTCGATCAGACTCTGAAATAAAGGCGTTATTAAGAATTTTCGAAATTCCTCCCCTCTAAAAACCCCTCCCACATGTCGGATTTCAACCATTAACGAACTTGATTTTTCTGTTTACATAAAACGATTAAATATCGAATTTCTCTTAAATATCTCGATCTAAATATATCGATTAAATCTACCTAGACATTTTCTAATCTTAAATCAAATCCGAAAAGTAGAAGTGAGGATATACCAAAGGCTGGAAAGCACGAACAACTCGCCATTACTTAACATACGAGCAAACATAAATAGACCGTCACGCAGGGGCTGCGTAAACTAAGCAGATTTCCCACGTGAAGTTTTACAGTAGAGAAATCTCCATACGAGAGCCAAGAAGTCACGGAAACTGCCGATCTAGCTTTTGGCGGGAAACTCACTCGTGTGTTACCGCCCACATTTAATAAAAATGCAAATATCTCGGTTAATATTGAAGGAAGAGAATAAATGTATAAAACAATATTTATAGTAAATTTAATTTGCAATAAGATTGGATCTATACAATTTTTTAATCCGACGTATGGTAACGGAGATATTTCGAATTTTCGAAACTCCCCACCTCTAAACCCCCCCTCCCACTCGTCCGATTTCAGCCATCAACGAACTTGATCTGTCTTTTTGCATAAAATGTTTAAATATCGAGTTTAAATAACGATCAAACAAAAATTGCGACCGCTAGAGCGTTAACAGACAAATATATATCGCGTCATGAGTACGACCTCAATAGCTGATTTTCCTTAAAAAAATTCAGAGCATGAATAGCTTAACAAGATTGGTTCTGTTACATTTTTATAAGAGTCCTAATAACGGAGATATTTTGAATTTTCGAATCCCTCCCCCTCCTTATCCGATTACAACCATTGCCAACTATAAATTTTATTGATGATTCAAATGGTTAAATGTCGATTATGACATAGATCAAATAAATATCGTTTATAGTTAAATTCGGTATACATCAGTATATTGCTCCGTTAGCTGCATGTATTGTATTTCTTAGCTCTCTTAAATTTGAACTGTTGTGTAGATTACAAGGTAAAATACATGTTGGTTAAACTATAGCAGATTTCTCTTAGTGAAAACCAGGTATTTTATTTTACTCCTGGATCCTGCCTGTAGATGACTAAAATAATGATCTTCCAATTAAAGATCTTAGCGGCAACAAGTATTCATTGATCATTCACCACTTCCATATTTACGTTTCATGAAAAACTAAAGATCAAGTCAGCTATTGACTTGACTGGAACGTTAGGGATCATTTCAGAAAAAGGAAAAATAATACTACCTCGTATATTTCTAACATTACTTTTACTATAGAAATTTCTATTTTATTTTAGTGTTGTTGATTAAGAACAGTCCCCCGAGCAGGGGCTACCTAAACTAAGTAGATTTATCATATGTTGGAATGGCTTACTATTGATCTCATCTCAGCATATATTCTGTATTTCTAAAAATTCGACTAGTAGAAATGAGTGGTCAATAAAATATTAAATGAATACGTCATCACACTTATTATTTCCACATATTTCTCACAATAAGGGTCCGTTGAAAACAATATATGGAATTTATGCATGGAATAAGACGTGATCTATTCACTTATTTTGAAAGTGCGATGTCTAAAAGCGAGGCTTTACTGAAGGCTCAAAACTAAGAAATGGCCCATATCTCGGTTAATATTAAAGATAGACAAAATGCCTATATTACATTATTTATGGAATGTGGCATTTGAAATAATATAGGTTCTATTCAATTCTTCGATACGATGTATATTAGCAGAGGTATTTTTAATTTTCGAAATTCCTTGACTCTAACCTCTCTTACCATAGGTCCGATATCATCATTAACGAATTTGGCCTGTTTTATGGATAAAATACTTATATATCAAGTTCGGTAACGATCAAACAAAAACTGGGACCTCTAGAGCGGTATCAGATAAATATATGGATAGATATATGTAATTTTGAGCGGACCTCCTTTTCGTCATCTACTAAGTCGAATCTATAGACATAGGAAGAAATTTTTCGAAAATCGCGTTATGAGTACGGTCTCAATGCTGATTAGGTCAACAGATCTTAAGGGAAATCTGCTAAAATCCACAGATCAGCTTCAACAAACCTGACCTTGTCCTCTACAAAGTAATTTGTAGTCTGCAGAGGACAAGGTCTGGTTAGTTGATGCTGATCAATTGGTTCCTCTACCGCCCAGAATCTCTGGCCAAATCCTACAATTACTCTCACTAAATCCAATATTGACGGAGTTACTTATATGTATATATATATATTTGGAGTTTCAGCTTTAATGAACCGAACCCACAACTCTATTCGTGCGAATTTCATTTAAATGCATCCACTCAGCTCATGGTTCTGTAGACTTCCTCTCAGGGCCAAATATTGTTCTGCTCCATATAAGAAATAACTAAGTATATAGCTCTCCATCCAATTTTATAATTTATTTAGTTCATCTCGAACAGCTACCGAAAATTAATTTTAAAATATTTCGTCGAGATCCCTGAAGCAGATACCCAGTGTAGAGCAGAATAATCAGTTTTTTATCTCTTGAGGTTCACATAAATCCATATAAAAAATAACAAAGTAAAAAGCTTCCCACCCCTATTTAATTTTATATTAAGTTTATTATAGGCTTTCGACCTGCGTGGACATCTTCAAATAATCCTTATATCATAGTCCTAAAATATATTTTCTTTTTTATGAGGAGCATGATCAGCTCTTTGTCAATCTCACTAAAATTACTCCTAAAAGACAAACTATTTGATGTATACCGAATTTGACTGTAAACGATATTTATTTTATCAATGTCATAATCGACATTTAACCGTTTGATTCAACACTAAAATTTATAGCTGGCAATGGTAATTATCGGACTAGGGAGGAATTCGAAAATTCAAAATATCTCCGTTATTACGACTCCTATAAAAATGTAACAGAACCAATTTTGTTAAGCTATTCATGCTCTGAAATTTTTTAAGGGAAATCAGCTATTGAGGTCGTACTCATGACGCGATACATATATATATATATATATATATATATATATATAAATATATATATATATATTTGTCTGTTAACGCTCTAGCGGTCGCAATTTTTGTTTGATCGTTACCAAACTCGATATTTAAACGTTGTATGCAAAAAGACAGATCAAGTTCGTTAATGGCTGAAATCGGACGAGTGGGAGGGGGGGGGGGGTTAGAGGGGGATTTTCGAAAATTCGAAATATCACCGTTACCACACGTCGGATTAAAAAATTGTATAGAACCAATCTTATTGCAAATTAAATTTACTATAAATATTGTTTTATACATTTATTCTCTTCCTTAATAATTAACCGAGATATTTGCATTTTTATTAAATGTGGGCGGTAGCACATGAGTGAGTTTCCCGCCAAAAGCTAGATCGGCCGTTTCCGTGACTTCTTGGCTCTCGTATGGAGATTTCTCTACTGTAAAACTTCACGTGGGAAATCTGCTTAGTTTACGCAGCCCCTGCGTGTCGGTCTATTTATGTTTGCTCGTATGTTAAGTACTAATCGAATTATTCGTGCTTTTCAGCCTTCGGTATATCCTCACTTCTACTTTTCGGATTTGATTTAAGATTAGACTAACTGGGGAGATATTTAATCGCAAAATTTATATCGAGATATTTAAGAGAAATTCGATATTTAATCGTTTTATGTAAACAGAAAGATCAAGTTCGTTAATGGCTGAAATCCGACAATTGGGAGGGGCGTATAAAAGGGAGGAATTTCAAAAATTCTTAATAACGCCTTTATTTCCGTGTCTGATCGAAAAAGTGTATATCACCAATATGAATGCAAATGTTATGTTCTATGAATGTTGCTATGTTCGTATTTTCATTACATTGATTATGAACCGAGGTATTTGCATTTTATAGTTTTCGGTCTTCAG